>JANHAO010026035.1:0-11203 GCA_026873985.1 Saraca asoca | reverse complement strand
TTCTCAATAGTTGCTATGATATGTTCATTTGCTACTGAAAAGCTTTCATAATGGTTATTTCCTTATTCCCTTTTTATGTTCAAGCTAATTTTTTTTTTTTTTAGATTAACACACTATTTTAGTCTCTCACATATATAAGTTTTTTCGATTTAATTCTTAATTTAGTCTTTTACAGATTCAATTTGATTCAATTTGATCCCTTTATCCATTTATCTTTAATTTTATTAATAAAATTGATAATATAAAAGTTTAAAATCAAATCTAGTGCATGCTCTTTAATGTTTACATAGCACCATTCATATTATAAACCTACTTTATAATTTTAATTCAAAAGTAGAAATATAAAATAATTATTGTAATTTTTTTTATAATTTAATAATCATTTAATTCATATAAACACTTAATCTTCTTATACAGTTATATTTAGTATCTACATAAATATTGGGTGGCATCATATAATATTTTGGATTTTTGAATTATCATTTTAATTAATAAAATGTAAAGTAAATAGATAAAAAAATTTGATTAAAAAAACTAAATTTATTAAGAATTAAATTAAAAATAAAAATTAAATAAGGATTAAATTGAAAAAACTTACTCTATGAAGGACTAAAATGATTTTTAATTTTCTTTTGCATAAATCTTTCGTGTATAGCACTATGCAATTTTCTTATGCATAACTGTTTATATATATATATATATATATTATAGATATCTAATGTTTGATTAGTACTATTTTAGACAATGAAGGAGCACAAGACAAAGGCCTCTAAATGGGTTAGCTCTAATTTTTCTATTTTTCTGGTATAATTTACATGTTTGTTTATAGGATATAAATAATCAACTGGTGTGCTCTGATTTTTCTATTTTTTCTCATAAATCTTATATGTCATAATTGTTGATTGTTGTTTCTTGCATTGGTTTTGATAATTGGGAGTTATTCAGTGGTTGAAGAATCGGTGATTGAAAAAACATGTGCTTGATTAGTGTCTATGTAATTTTTTTTTTCTTTTTATTTCTATGCAGTCAAAAACAAAGTGATCTGTGCTTGATTGGAAAAGTGAAGGCAACCTCCAACCTAGAAAATGTGATGCTACAAGTTCATGTTGTTCGCTTGCGGCTCGTACAAACCACAACAATCCAAGTCTCATGAGAGTTTATGGGCAACAGGGTATTATAAACTATTTCTATATCTAATCTTTGATGCAACATCTTACCTCATTTTTCAATTTTCAAATATCTTCTCTCTTCATCTATTGATTTTATATTCAGTCTTCATTCTCCGGTCATGGTGAATGGAACAAACAATTGCCATGTAAGACTAAGGAGGCCGGTGTTGTAGGATAAGATAATCCACACTTAAGAGAAAGTGAATCGGGTGTTTTCAAAACTTTCACAATTTAAATTTTTTTTTTTTTACAAATCTCTTGATTTTGAAAAGTCATAAGATGATTTTAATTCAAATAAACCCAAGATATTTTAATAAAGATATTTGCACACAAGAGTTAATAAATCAAAGTACTTATATAAAGTAACTCATTTAACTATACATAAATAAAATATCAATATAACCACATCTATAGAAGGATATTACTCTTTCTAAGCAACAACATAAATAATGAAGCACAAAATATTCAACAAATTTTAACAATAAGGACCAATAATTCTCAATTCAAAATTTTAACAAGGAATCAAAAGAACCAATAATTTCAACAACAATTTTCAAGCAATACAGAACATAATCTTAGATAAACAATATCAACAAGAGCAAGATAAACAACAATCTAAATTGTTGAAAAATAAAGAGAGTAGGAATCAAACACAAGATTTATAGTTGTTCTCCTTGAAAAATCGTCTTTAAGGTGTACATCTATTCTCAAATTTAAACCAAATTTGAATCCACTAATGAACAATCCTTCCAAGTTTAAAACAGGGACATTGAGAAGTCTTTACAGTGATTACTCAACCATAATCAAAAAACTCTTTAAGAAACTCACTCAAAAAAGAAAAACAAAGAGCTCAACTACTCTTTTTAACCAAGGGTTGGCTAGCCCTAAAATACCTAAATATTTTTTAGATGAAATGAAATCACAAGAACCTCGAAGTTCAAATTATAAATTAAAGCTCTATAGGTATAAATTCACTCAAATCTAACTTAGATTGAAAAAATCAAGTAAAGAATTGAAGCATAACTGAAATCGTGAAAGTTTAGCTTTGAGATATTAGGGTTTCGTAATGAAGAAATGTAAGAAATGAGTATTTATAGCAAGTAAGAATAGCACACAATAAAATGACCATTATTTTAAAAATTACCCTTAACAATCAGAATCGCAAATTCAAATTTTGAATTGCAATTAAAATCATAATCAGAATTGCAAAGAGCCAGTTTAAACCTTATGATTCGAATAGCAAAAATATAATGTAAATGCCAATTCAAATCGACTTAAGATGCAAAATCCCTAGCACTCCTGAGTAGCTTGCGATCATAATTACAAAAATTAGTTCAAAATCTAATTTAAAAAGCCATTTTTTAGAAACTCTCTAGCACTTACCCTGTAGCTGCGATCAGAATCACATGCATAGTTCAAAAGTGCCAATTCAAATCATAGGCCAAGATTTTCTTTTCAAAAGAGTTGTTTTGAAATAAAAACTGTTCTAAATCATTTCAAACATTTTCAAAGCCATTATTTCAACCAAAAAACATAATTCCAAATATAAAAATTTGATATATCATTTAAGAACATTTAGGAATACTTTTGAAGAAATAATTTAAAGGTTCTTATGAAAACTCTTGAAGCAAATGCTTCCAAAATTAGTTTTAGTTTTGAGTTAGGTTCAAATGAAATCTAAGTCTTTACATAATATGATCCTAAGCCTATACTAAATCTTCATCAACAAAACCAAGGCCATCATGAGATAATATGATTGATCTAGCTGAGAATTTGTAGAACATGTTAGAGATTTGTATCATGGAAAACCCCATTTTACAAGAAAATTTAAGCGTAAAAGAAAAAACTATACCTAATAAAGTTCTCAGGCTTTTCTTAATACTTCCAAGGTTACAAAGCTTCCATCTTCTAATTCTTCAATACTTGATGCACATCTTCTTGAGTTGAGCATGACAAGATCTTTCATTTGTTGACTCTAAAGCTCACTCTTCTTCCTATTGGACAATCCTATAAAATATGTATAAACTAATTTGCAAATCATATAGTTAGTCCAATTTAATTTTAAGGATGTTGATAATATATGTAAAATAAAACAAGTTATTATAAGAACGTATAATATCATCATATTAAATATACTTATCAATCATATAACAGTGTGTCTATTAAACTTGTATATGATATAGCACTTAGCACATTGTATATGATATAACACTTAGTATAGTGACATGCATAGCTATTGTAATACTTATTTGTCATCGTCAAAATTCATTGTGATGAACCTAGGGCTAATAGTTACTTTTATTGTAAGTTTATGTTTTAAAAGATACTTTGAATCTTTGCTATTTTATGTTTCATATGGTTATTTGAAAAATATATCTATACTTAAGAAAGGTTTAAAGACCAAAGTATACGATAAGGTGTTTATATAATAGGGGTTCTTTTTTATGAAGGTCAATATTGAAGGTGTTATAAGAATTTTCCGGTCCACTTAGAATGGACTAGTTAAGGTCCAATAAGAAACAAAGCCTAACCAAAAAGGAGGCCTAGGATACATAACAACTAAGGTCACTGAATGGGACACCAGCTTGTCACCCATAAGCTAAGGTGGCTGAACGGGATTGAAGCTCAGGACCAGCTCGCTAAGTAGATCGTGACGTACATACCATCTTTCGCTAAGTCCATTCCAGACGGATCAATAGTAAGGTTGACCTCAGTGGACAGCAGATCACCCAGTACAAACCGGGGTCATTGGGATAATGAGCTAGGCACCAGTACGAAAGCCTAATCATCAGTTAAGGGCACCTGCCCTTAACCGATAAGTCAGCCTCTGAAACTAACACATAAGCTCCCAACAGTCTAATAATGATTTGTCCAGCATTTATTATTAGACGCTAAGCATTTATTGCCTTATGCAGCGAAGATAATTATTTTGATTATAGAATAAATTACACTTGTAGCCCTCTCATTTTTTATAAATAGGGGAGGAGACCTCTGTATAATGAGTAGTGAAAAATACTGTATGTAAACACTCTGCCAGAATAACCATTAAGCTTTGCATTTCCATTGAGTTGAATGAAAAACCATCATGTAAAAGCTAATAAAAATTTCCATGGATGTAGGGGTCGATTGGCTTTAGTCGAACCACGTAAAAGCTTCTGGTGTTTGTTGTTCTTCCTTCCTTCCTTCTTCTTCTTCCTCTTCCTTTAGTTTACTTCTTTGACTTGCAGCTTGGGCAGATTCCGAACTGATACCTGTTGACCAAATTTCACTGTTAACATTTTGGCATTAGAAGGAGGGCTCCTACTACATTCTCTTTATTTTTGATACATCATTTAACTTGCAATGGCAAAAGGAAGAACTATTAGAAGCACAGGAGTATCCGTTGGCCAGCTTGAAGGTCAGACGTAGCCTTAACCGGACTTTATTGCCTCCACAACAGGAGTTGTAGTAGGCATGGCACCTCCCACTCCATACCAGCCTGCCACCCATGAAGAAAACAGAGTCCTGACTTGGTACCAACATTAGGAAGCTTTAGAAAACACCATGAAGGAGTTAGTAGATATGGTTAGAGCTCTAGCCCAGGTGCAGACACTAGGCATGCAGAAACAAGTTGGAATCATAGCACTAGAGAAGGGACCTTAACAACTAGGGTTCCAGCATGAAGAATTCATAAGAGGAGAGCGTCAATGTGCTGGCTCTATTTATTCATCAAATTCACAGTTAAGGTTAGAAGTTTATAGGGTTCACGAAGGCGAAAAAGATGACCAGCAACATGATAGCTCGATTCAAGAAAAGAGCTCTAGTGAAATGGACTATGAATGCAAAACGGACCAATGCTCACGTAGCCATGAAAATAGCCAAAGGCATAAAACTTTGGATCACCATTTTCGTGACCATCAAGATGAAAGGAGTCGACGAACTACTAGCCATTGGTCCGAGACCCCGGACCAAATCATTGAAGAGTTACTTCAAAGAGTAAAGCAGTTAGAAAAGAGACCTATGACCCAGAATAGGCAAGACTCCTACGAGGAAAGAACGCCATTTACTAAAGAGATTGAAACGGAACCTCTTCCTCATAGGTTTAAGGTCCCCGATATCTCATTATACAATGGGGACAGTGACCCGTATAGCCATGCATTCAATGTCCAAATGGATCTCCAAACCTCTAGCTCATTGGTGAAGTGCCGAGTCTTCCCTGCCACCTTTACGGAGATACCGCGAACCTAGTTCAAGAGTCTCCTAGCTCGTAGCATTCGCAATTGGGAGGAGTGCCAGACAAAAATCCTTAACCAATATAAAGCACTAAAGAGGCAGTTTGCCCTATCATGCCACCTAGCGACGATCTTCCAACGGAAGGACAAATCACTTAAGGACTACATCACTCGATTCTAACACAAGGTTGGCAACGTGGAGAACCTATCAGAAGAAAGTGTCCTTACAACCATCTCAATTGGACTCCGTAAGGATGGGAAGTTATATGAAGATATCTATAAGACCCTAGTCAAGAGTTTATGTGAGTTCCACGAGCGTGCGGCTAAAGAAATTTGATGCGAAGAAACCTTTGGCCTAAAGAAATCCAACCAGAAGGAGGAGGTGGACAAGCTATTGGCAAATGAATTCATTCAGGAAGGCCACTACCCCACTTGGGTAGCTAATCGCATCCTCATGAAAAAGAAAAATGGGAAATGGAGGATGTGCATAGACTTCACTGACCTGAACAAGGCCTACCTAAAAGATAGCTTTCCCCTACTGAGGATCAACCAACTTGTAGACATGATAGTGGGTTATGAACTCCTTAGTTTCATGAATGTCTATTCAGGGTATAATCAAATCCCAATGGCCATAGAAGATGAAGAACACACATCGTTCATCATCGATTACGGGTTATATTGCTACAAAGTAATGCCCTTCAGGCTTAAGAATGTGGAAGCGACTTGCCAGTCACTAGTGAACATGATGTTCCTCAACCAAATAGGCAAAAGAATGGAGGTATATGTGGATGACATGCTAGTGAACTCCGCACAGCTAGCCAACCATGTCCATCATTTAGATGAAATGTTTCGGGTCTTGAGGAGGTATCAGATGAAATTGAACCCGCTTAAGTGTGTGTTTGGGGTTACCTTGGGAAAATTCCTTAGCTTCATAGTGAACAATAGGAGGATCGAAGCTAATCCAAAAAAGATTAAGGCTCTCCTTGATATGTGATCTCCCATCGAAGCCAAAGATATAGAAAGCTTGAACGGCTAAGTTGTAGTGCTCAATAGATTCATTTCAAAGGTAACGGACAAGTGCATCCACTTCTTCGACATCTTGAAGAGGTGAAAATGTTTGAATGGATGCAGGAATGCAAAGCCACTTTTCAAGAGCTTAAATAGTATCTTGGGTGGGCTCCACTCTTGTCAAAGCCAAAAGAGGGAGAGAAAATAATTATGTACTTGGGAGTGTCCCAACATACACTCAGTATAGCCCTGATGTGAGAAGAGGGAGGAGCTTAGCTCCTCATTTATTATATGAGTAAGCAATTGTTGGACGTTGAAACAAGATACACACTAATAGATAAGCTTACCTACTGCCTGGTAATTGCATCAAGAAAGTTGTGACCTTACTTCCAAGCCCACAGTGTAAACGTTCTCACCTAGTTCTCGCTTAGATAGGTCTTTTAAAAAATAGACGCTTCAGGTTGGTTGCTTAAATGGGCTATTGAGCTTGCCTAGTTTGACATTGAATACAAACCCAGGCTGACAATTAAGGGACAAGCTCTAGCTGACTTTATCATAGAATTCATGAGGCCTATGCAAGAAAAAGCAAAAACTTCAGAAGCCCTGTGGTGGGAGCTGTATGTGGACAGGTTGTCAAACAATCAAAAGGTCGGGGCAGGGGTGCTCCTCATTAGCCCAGAAGGACATAAGATCCTTTGTGATTTGAGATTTGATTTTCAGGCTACCAATAATGAAGCCATGTACGAGGCATTATTAGCTAGACTACGATTGGCCAAGGAAGTGCGAGTCGAGAGGTTAAAAATCTTTAATGATTCACAGCTCGTTGTCTACCATGTAAAGGGTGAATACCAAACTCGGGGGTCAAAGATGACTAAGTGTCTCCAGAAAGTCCTAGAAATATTAAGTTCCTTCCAGCAATATGAGCTCAACCAGGTGCCGTGAGCTTAGAATATGCATACAAATGCCTTAGCTCACTTGGTGATGGTAGAAGACGTTGACTTCTTCGGGGCGCTCCCAGTCGAGACTCTTTCATCCCTAAGTATTGAGCAGAACGACATCATGATAGCAATTGCCAGACCGCTAGGATCTTGGATGAATCTGATCCTGGACTACTTGTAAAGAGGTAAATTATCGAAAGATAAACTTGAGTATAGTGATTGTGAGCATGAGTTATTAGATATTGTATCTGCGATGGCATGTTGTACAAAAGAGGGTTTATAACCCCACTTTTGAGGTGTATCGATGGTAGCGACTATGATACCGTTCTAGAGGAAATCCATGTAGGCCACTGTGGGAACCATGCAGGGGGGCTGTCTTTGGCCCAAAAAGTCCTCCGGCAAGGGTTTTATTACCCACGATGAAGCAAGACACCATCGACCTTGTCAAAAGATACGATAAATGTCAAAGGTTCACAAAAATTTTGCAAGCTCTGCCAGCTTACTTATGGCAGATGATCAGTCCATGGCCTTTGTGATCTGGGGGATGGACTTAATTGGACCGCTCCTAACGACCCATGGTAATTGCAAACACGCGATAATGGCCATGGATTACTTCACCAAATGGGCAGAGGTAAAGGAGCTCGTCGAGATCTCATTTGCATAGATCAAAAGATTCGTGTGAAACAACATCATCTATAAATTTGGAGTCCCTTAGCAGATCATGACTGACAAAGGGACCTAATTTAATAGCGAGCAGTTTGTTCAGTTCTGCAATGACTTAAAAATAACAAAAAGCTTCTCAACTGTAGATCATCCGTAGGCCAATGGACAAGTCGAAGCTGTTAACAAGATAATTAAATGTATCTTGAAGGAGAAGTTAGAGGCCAAGAAGGGGGCATGGCTGGACGAGCTCCCAAAGGTGTTATGGGCTTACAGAACCATGGTGTGCAATGCCATGGGGGAAACCCCCTTCTCAATGGCATATGGGTGTAAAGCAATGATCCTTGCGGAACTTAAAGTAGCTTCTCAACAAAGGGTTACTTTCAACCCTGAAGACAATAGTCAACTGCTCACCGTGAGTATGGATCTTACAGAAGAAACGAGAGAGAAAGTCCACTTCAGAATCGTGACCTACCAATAACGCATCGCAAGTTATTACAACAGGAGGGTGCGAACTCAAAGTTTTAAGCCTGGCAATCTCGTTTTACATCTTGTCCTCTTGGGAGTGTGAAAGGCCAGTGAGGGGACCCTAGGGCCTAACTGGGAAGGCCCATACATTATTAAAAGGGTTATTGGTAGTGGGGCTTATCACTTGGCAGATATAGAGGGAATAGAATTCCCTCGAGCCTGGAACACTGAACATCTCCACCAATGTTATCAATAAAACCCCCTATTACTTGTAAAAATTAATAAGTGCGAGCATTCATGTAATTATTTGTATTCTTGTATAAAATAAAATAAAAATTTTCAACGAAGTCCTAAGTGACAAATTGTTCATTATGAGGCGTGAGCTAGGTGATTTAACATACTCCTATTTATCATCGCACATGTTCAAGCACAAAAAATGAAAGAAAAGTAAGCAAAATCCATTTGATTCTTAATAAGTTTATACAAAAGTTCGAAAGCTATAATGCCAAGGCCAAAAGAAAACAAAAGTCTAGGGCTCATAGCTTAAAGAGTCAGAGTATCAAGAGTGGGACCTTCTTAGGGGTGGGGGTCAGAAGGAGAAGTGGTAGAGGCATCCTTCAGTAGAGCACCAGTAGCTTCAGTAGCTTGGGGATCACCTTTCTCTTGAGTAGTACCTCCAGTAGGAGAAGCCTTAGTAGTAGAGTTCATTCATTCGTGGAAGAACTAGTCTGAGTAACCCCCTTTTACAATGTTCGATGGCCTTGACAACTCGCGAACCAAAGAAAGAGAAATCCAACTCTGGATGTTGCTCCCAGAGAATATAGAAGAAGGCTGAACAAATCTTCCTCTCCACTTGTTTTATTAATGAAGCAGACTCTACCTTAATCCTTGCAACTTCCTCCTTCATGAGAATAGCCTCCCGCTTGGCTGCTTCTAACTCCTTCGTAACAGCTTAGGCTCACTGCTTTGCTGCCTTAACTCATTGCTTGATGTCCCTAGCCCACTACTCTGCTAAACTGGCACATTGGTCCGTAACTTCGGCCCTCTATCTCAGCCTATGAGCACGTTCGAGGGCTTTGTCCAGGTCAATCTTTGCCTTGGCTAGGTCATTGGTGGTTAAGCTAAGATTCACTATGGCAACCTCGCGATCCACTTCTACACAGGATAAAGCAGCCTCAACATTCTTGATTTTCTCTTTCAAATCTAGCAACTTAGTAAAAGTAGTGGCCAACTTGTTTTCGAGGTCATCCCTTTCCTTATTTCGGGCATGAAGGCCTTCCTTTGTTTTCATCATCATAAGCAAACCCTGAAAAATTCAACCAAGTTAGATTGTAGAATAAGTGGAAGAACCAAAGTGGAAAGACTTCACTTACCACCATGTGATGACGATCCACATAGCTTAACATTCTTTCAAGGACAAACTCCTTGGCCTCCAACACTTTGATCCTGTTATGGGACCTTAAGATTGTGTAGATATTATCAATAAGCATCTTAATGTATTCCATCATCTTGGAATCTAGCTCAATTGATGGCTCTGCAACAGCCTCTAACGTAGTCCATTTCTTAGGGGCAACCTTTTTTTTCCCTTTCTCCACCCTTCGTCTTTTAGAAGAGTCCTCAGGGAAGAGCAATACCCTTAGTCTTGACCACCATCTCGGACTGAAAAGTAGCCTCAACTACCACCTCAAGTTGAGAAGTAGGATTTGGCTCTTGTGAAGGTTCATTCCCCAAAGCCAAAGGCTAGTCTTCAGCAGTGGGGGCTGTGGCCACATCAGGGTTTGGAGTGATCTCCTTATTATCAGAGGGCGGTGACCTCAGAATGCGTTCCAACATTTTGTTATGATACGAGAAGTTAGCTGGAAGGACTAGTACAACAAGATGAATGCCTATCTCCCTTGTAGCTTCAATATTTTTGGTTGGAGCAAGCTTGTGGAACCAAAGGAGATCATCATTGAAACGAAAATCATTTTCAAGGTCCTCGATGGAAGCGAACCAATCCAAGACTCCAAGTTTTTTCGCCTGTAAAACTGGTTTCTGGCCAGTCCTGTCTATAAAATAAGACAAGTTATGATCAAGGATGAATATGGATAAGACTAAGTTTGTGACTCTAAGCTCACTTACCTAGAGTAAAGACAAATCTAAAGTTTTTGAGATCACGCAGGGAGGGACACAAGATATAGAACCACCGGGTCTTATAATGTCCTGCATTAGATTTCCCTTTAGCATCCCCCTATAGCAGAATCTTTTTATGTACCATCAGCCAAGCTGTGAGGTAATAAAGCCCATCCGATGTGCTAATGCACCTAAGGCTAAATAAATAGCACAAAACCTCAGCTAATGGTGGTAAAAGGCCATTGCCCAAATAAATCAGTGCTAATGAAATAAGCTGAGTGAAGGAGTTTGGAGTAAGTTAGGCTGGATTGAGCCTCACTTTGTTCAGAAAATCAATAATAAAGGGATGGATTGGAAACCTAAGGCCTATCACGAGGTGTGGGAAATTGATAGCAATGAATCCTGGAAGCGAATAGGTTGTATGATCGTCCGAAGATGGAGTCATGAGATGGCACCCCCAGCGGATCCGATAAGTCCAGATTACTTTCTGTAGCTTGTGAAAATAGACAAAGGAAGTGTGTGTGCTGAATACATGATGATCCAATGGTCGTGGATTGATAACTCTATGAAAATAGAGTTATCTTAATGTTCCTAGACTTAAATTATTGAAGTATAAGAGTGATTCTTTGTAAATAAG
>JANHAO010026034.1:0-11191 GCA_026873985.1 Saraca asoca | reverse complement strand
GTTTAGCTCACTCTTGTATTTTATTTGATGTATGTGATACATTGAAACCTCTACACAATGGATCTTTGGGAGATGAGTTTCGACCACTTGGTGTTCTTCTGCGAAATTTTTTTGAATTTTTCCTTTTCTTGGCTGAAGCTGATCTTACAGTTCCTCATCTTGTGAGGCCATGGGGATTTGATTGTATCCTAAGTAGGCATCCATAAAGCTCAGGATTTCGTGTCTTGTTGTTACATCCACGAGCTGGTTGATCCTTGGTAAAGGGAAGCTATCCTTTGGGCATGCTTTTTTAAGGTCAGTGAAGTCAATGCAAGTCCTTCACTTTCCGTTTTTCTTCTTTATAAGGACAGGGTTGGCCACCCAAGTCAAAAAATGTGCTTTTTGAATAAGCTTATTCACTAAAAGCTTATCTACCTCCTCTTTCAATGTTACATAGCACTCCGCAGTCATTAGTCTTCTCTTCTTACAAACTGGCTTGTATTAAGGGTCGATATTGAGTCTGTGTGACATAACCCTGGGGTCAATACCCTCCATGTCTTCATGGTTCCATGCAAAAACATCCAAATTTTCCTTGAGGAACTTGGATAACTGTGTTTTCACATCAGGAGGCAAATTCTTCCCCAATTTGAGGCATCTTTTCGCATCTACCTCACTAACCTACATATCTTCAAGCTCTTCGATAGGACCAGTAGCTCGCTTAGCATCCACCTCACAGGGGTTGAGGTTAGAGGGCTTGAGGCTCTCTTCTGGACACCACATGTACCTTTTTCCTTTGTGCCTCGAGCTTGACTGCATCCTTGTAGTAGTGCTAGGCTACCTGCTACTCTCCCTATATGCGCCCAACTCTATTTAGGGTTAGGAATTTGATGGTAAGTGTCTTAGCTAATGTGATCATATCTAAGTCATTCATCGCAGGTCACCCCAGTACTACGTTGTAAGCCGAGGGGTAATCTATAATAAAAAAATCTGTCATGACAATAGCCTGGTAGTCTAAGTCCCCCAAAGTGAGTGGAGTCTAATCCATCCTACTGGTAATATCCCATCCCCTATGAAGCCATACAAGGGTTATGGGGAAGGACTCAACTGGCTTGCGCTCACACCCATATGATCAAAGTATCCTTTATACATTAAATTGACTGAGCTACCAGTGTCGATCATTATCCTCCTCACTTCAACATTGCCAATTTTAGCCAAAATGACCTATGCATCATTGTGAGGAGCATGAATTCCTCATGCATCTTCTTCTGTGAATGTGATGCTATCCAAGGCTATTTTAGCTTTCTTGGCAAATCTTTCGCATTCCACATGACTCGCAAGTAGGACGTGGCCAACTGCATGCATATAGCGGTCGTGTGATCTATTCAAGGTGCTAGTGATGTGTGGCCTATAGTGAATGGTGAGTATGGTCTTTACTGGGGGTGCTTCCTCAACCTTCGGAGCCTCCTAACGCTGATGCTGTACTGGTTGCTAAGGTCGCAGAGGTTAACATTCCGCAAGTTATACTACATAATCCCTCAAGTGACCTCTCTTAATTAGGTCCTCGATAGCATATTTGGAGGTCTAGTAATCTGAAGTGTTGTGCCCGACCTCGTTGTGGTAAGCACAAAACTTGTTTTGGTCCCTCTGCTCAAGGGAGCCTTTATTAGCCTAGGCGTTTTGAAGTCTTCATTGTCCCTCTCAGTCATGAAGATTCTTTCTCGGGTGTCCGAGAAGATGGTATAATTGTCATAGTGACCTTGATGCTAAGGTCACTCGTTCCTGGCCTTTTTCATGGCTTGACCTCTAGAGCCATCCTTTTGGCCCTCTCTATTGCTTTTGCCTCTAGTCCTTTTCTTGCTCCTGTTGGAGCCACATACTTCCTCCTTCGGGTTGGATTTCTTCAGGTCGAAGGTTTCCTTCCACTGAATCTCCTTGGTGGCCCACTCATAGAATTCACCCAAATCCTTCACTGGAGATTTGTATATATCTTCATATAATTCCTCATCCTTACAGAGCCCTGCTAAGATAGTTGTCAGAATGCTCTTATTCGATGGGTTCTCCACGTTGCTAACTTCATGTCAGAACCAGGCGTTGTAGTCTTTTAGCAATTCGTCTCTCCGCTGGAAGACTATCGCTAAGTGGTAGGATCAAGTGAGTTGTCACTTTAGTGCCTTGTACTAGTTAAGGAATCTCGCCTGACATTCCTCCCAGCTGCAAATGCTGCAGACTGGGAGACTCTTAAATAACATTCATGGCACTTCTCCAAGAGTGGCAGGGAAAACTCGACACTTCACCAATGGGTTAGAGGTCTAAAGGTCCATTTAGACATTCAATGCATCTAAGTGACTCTATGGGTCACTGTCCCCATTAGACTATGGGATGTTTAGGACTTTAAACCTACGACGAAGGGGTTCTACTTTGATTTCTCTGGTGAACAGTGTCCTTTCCTCATAAGAGTCTTGACTACTCTAAGCCACAGGTTCTTTTCTAGTTGCTTCACCCTCTAGAGCAGCTCTTTGATCACTGGGTCCTAAGTCTTAGATTGGTGATTGGTGATTCATCGACTTTTATCTTCTCGTTGATCACAAGAATGGTGATATGAGGTTTTGTGCCTCCTATTGTGTTCGTGGATAGGTGAGTAGTGATCTGACCCATGCACATCATCGATATCCTCTTAGCTTTCTTCTCAGTGTCAGCTCTCACTCCACTGATCGTCTTGTTCATCTTTGCAAGCTCGGTGAACTTTTGACCTCAGTCATGAGTTAGATGAGTGATTGATCCGACTCACTGACACTCTACTATGGCAGGCCGCTCCTATTGAAGCCTGAGTTGTTAGGGTCCCTCTTGGGTGCAGTAACTCTGACTTGTCTCTACGTGCCCTAGGCCTGTGCTTGTGCCTGTGCCTGTGCCTGTGCCAATGCTCTAACTATATTGGCCAACTCCTTCACAATGTTTTCAAGCATTTCTTAGCACTGGTACCATGTTTGAGCTCTGTTAATCTCGGGAGCAGTAGGTTGTTGTGGAGCGAGATATGCTATACTAATAGTAGCACCTGTTGTGGGGGCAGTAGCATCCCGTTGTTGCTGTACTTGACTTTCAAGTTGGTCTATAGTAGCTTCCGTGCTTCTAGTGGTTTTCCTCTTGCCATCATTACTAAAACAGTTTGTCAAAGATTCAAAGGTGAAGAGAATGCAGTGGGGGCCCACCTTTTAGCGCCAAGATATTGATGGTAAAATTTGGTTTAATGAACCCAAATCTTAGTCAACCTGATCGGTTCTTCAACACCCTAAACTGCAAGATAATGATGCAAGTTTCAATAGGAAAAAAAAAGAGAGAATAAGAAAGAAGAAGAGCAAAAGACATAGAAGCTTTTATCATGGTTCAGCTAAAGCCAATTTGGCCCCTACGTCCATAGTGGTTTGTATTATCTGCTTACGGTGGTTTATCTGTGTAATTCCACAGAGTTACAATATCAGTCCTCTCTCACTATGAGTACTCTCTCACTATTTTGGTAGAGTATCTGCATACAATTATTCTTACTTACCTACAATGATACATCCCTCTCCTATTTATAAAAGCTGGGAGGGTTACAAGTGTAATGTGACAAATTTTAGATATTATGATTCCCATTGTCATAGGCAATTAATACTTGATGGGTAATGAATGCTTAGCAATTAATGTTTGGCATCTCACCATTAGATTTTAAAGGTTGATGTGTCAATTTTGGAGGCTGACTTGTCGATTGGGAGAATGTGCCTTCAGGTGATGACTAAACCATAGCATTCTGTACTCAATACTTGAGGCAACTCACTTGGTAGTCTGGGCTCACGTTGGGTGATCTACTGGCTGTGTTGGTAGGTCTTGCGAGTTAGGTCAAACAAGTTTCTTGGAAAATGTCTAGAGTAGCATGCTTCACTTGGCGAGATGGAATCCATCTTCAGCAAGCTGAAACCTCTCGATCTCATCTCACGTCCCAGGCTTGTAGCTAGTAAGCTGGTGCCTCTGTCAAGCGACCTTCATTGTTCGATGATATGGGCTCTTTCTCGATTGGACCTGCTTCTTATTAGGCATCGGCCAACCCATTTAGCATTGTCTGAAAAATTCCCATAATAATGACAATTATCAAAATATCAATAATAACAATCATAATAATCATGATGGTGAAATGGCATATGAGAACGTTCAAAATGAGAAACCTAAAATGGAGCAACCACAATATGGTCGATTTAAAATATTTCGATGTATAGGGAAGAAAGAATTTGGAATGATAATCGAATTAATAATATCAGACAAATCTTTATAAACACAAATCATAATCAAAATTT
Organism: Saraca asoca; assembly: GCA_026873985.1. Classification (NCBI taxonomy): domain Eukaryota; kingdom Viridiplantae; phylum Streptophyta; class Magnoliopsida; order Fabales; family Fabaceae; genus Saraca; species Saraca asoca. Next base: position 6,887 of record JANHAO010026034.1, on the reverse strand, counting down.
TCAACAAAGATAGGAACAAGACATCTAATTCTTGGACAAATGTTAAACCAATTAGGAGGGTACAATACTCATCCTAATTAGAGGGGTCCATTTCTAGAATGGATAAGTCAAATAGAACCTCTTAGAAGTTTTAAATTGCCAAAATTTACATTACTTTCTAGTGAAGACAATCAATTGACAATTGAACATATCATTAGATTTATTATAGTGTCGAAAGTTGATAGAAAATAAATATTTAAAAATGAAAAATTTTCTTTTATTCTTGGCCAAAACTACTTTTGCTTGGTATTTAGGATTGTTGCCAAATTCTATATATTTTTGGACACAATTAGAGAAATTATTTTATGATCAATTTTATAGAGATGAAATGAGGATTGCTCTAATTGATTTATTGAACGTAAAATATTCACCAATGGCAAGTGCTGACGATTAAGTATTCAGGTTTCAACAATTAAGAAACCACTGTTTTATGTAGCAGAATCTTCAATGAATTTGATTGACAGTTTCTCCCCACTGGTGTGGGTTTTGGGGTTGGAGCAGGATTTGTTGCCCCATTAGTGTTCTGGGAGAGAGCAAGAAAATGGAGCAACAGTAACATTGACAAAATTCTTCTGGTGACCTTTCCTATATCTGGATTTGTTTGCACACGTGAAGATGATGAGGATGAGAAAGATACAGAACAGTACTCAGCGGATATGGAAGAGAACTATGATTATGACAAAGATGAGAATATTACAGATTGTCTTAAGTTTCAAGGCCGGTATTGTGTTTACTGTTCCAAGCTTGACTGCAGCAGGAAGAAGGCCATTCATGATCCAGGGTGCACACGCCATCACTCACTACCTGTTTCAACATCTACTACTTCCTCAGCATCTTTTTCCTCCCAGTCATTTGCAACATGAAGACATGCTCTCCCTTTTCTGTTGCCCTTTTTTTTTCGTTTATTTTGTTTCTTCTGTATTCGTACATGTATATCTTGTACATAAACCCAAAATCATCGCAAAGATGAAATAATGAGAGAAAGCAATGATGCCTGTTTGATTTTTGAAAACAACGAAAAAATGTTTTCACAGAATAACGTCCAGAATTCATGACGGGCTTTCATCAAACATTTGGAGGCCCCTCCAGCCTTCCACTATATTATTTGCACAACTGGGTCTTCCATATGTATCAACAATTGCACTGTACCCTATTATAGCTTTGATTGGAAAATGATATACCAGTCAAGCCAATGCTTATTCAGAACTAGGCCCCTACAATTCAATCACTGTTTCTGTAACCTTTTCATGATTGGGTTTCCATATGCATAGGCAATTTGATTTATGCCCTCTTCTTGCTTTGCTTCAAGACGGTAAAAAACTAACAGCATTGCTCATTTAGGACTTTCATCGAACGGGGTAATGATTGCAAATCAACAATTAAACCATCTTTTCTTGGCGCAATTATTTCACTATTCCATCGGTGCAAATCCTTGCAAATTGGTGAATTGTACACATTTCTATACGGAAAAAATGGGGCCATTCAAACATTTAAATACATTTTTATCTTCTTTTTTTTTAATATTCAAATTGAACGATTTAAATCACTCTATTTAAAATAATCTATTTTAATCTTTTTAAATTTAAAAATAAATTATTATTGAGAATTACTTATTTGATTAATTCTACTTTTTTTTTTTCTTTTAATGCTTTTTGCTTTCCCATTAGGTGTTTTCTCTGTAAAACTTGTCATCTTGAATCTCCATTCAGCATGTCAATGGTTCGTAACAAAACAAAACTCATGGCTGCACCAATGACCAAACTTGCCATCCCCAACAAATGAAATCTAATTCTCCGTGAGTCACAATAACACCATGACCAAAACAGTGCTCTACCATAGTTCACAGATCCAAATTCTTGACTATCAAACCATCGATAAATCCCATCTAAATTCATAGTATTATCTACAATGTCAGTTAAATGCCCCAGAATAGAAACAATCAGTAATTTCGATAAGATCACTTTTCTATATGACCACACCTATTTAAGAGAAAGGCCCCTCGAATTGCTTGATCTACCGCCGCTATAACCCGAGTGACTAAGCCATAGTAACTAAATCAACCATCCAAATATCCCAGTACCACCCTTTATTACAGAACACACGGCTGACTTTTCCGCGTCCAACGGAAGGAAACCCATCATAATTCTAATAGATCTCTTGTCCGTCCAATTCACAACTCTACTCCTATGGCAATAAATAAACTCATATGATTCTTAAGCTATCAACTGTTGACATTCTCCATTACCAAAAAAAAAAAAAGACTATTGACATACTTCTGTTCTTTTTTCATGTTAATTAAGATCAAAGAGTACAATAATGCATTCTTTTCCTCATGTCATAGCTTATACTTTTCACTTTGTGTTAAGAAAAATGAGATTTGTAATTTTTCAGAAGTAAAAAAAAAAAAAGGAGAAAATAAAACATATTGTTCAATTTTGAGATTTATTTCAAGAATATAATCCTGCATTTTCCTCCTTCTCCTTAATTTTCCTTCTTCCAAGAAGAACCCAAATCTCAAATTCTTATACCAGTTCAGCCTAACAATTAGCAATCATATTTAGGTAAATTATTGCTAACAACAAAAGATATGCAAGTTTCAAACTATATTAAATAAAATAAATAATAACAAATCAAACCTATGGAATATGTGCTTATAATTCTTTACAAATAATAAGGACCAAGAAAAAAAAATTAACAAGCAGGTATTCATATATTCAATTAGGACTAAAGTCTTTTTTTTGGGGTTAATTTTCAATTTTATATATATATATATATATATATATATGTGCGCGCGCGTGTTGAGTCAACACAAAGGCATTGCAGAAAAATAAAAAGGAAAGGAACTTTCTTTTACAAAGTCATATTTTGAAAACCAAAACTAGAAAACAGTGTTATAAGATTTTACCAATTCAATCCGATTTTGTTCTCTTCAAAACGGTTTGCTGTTATGATAGCCATTCATTTTTAGTACAAGTCAACTATGTTGATATTAAAATTGGAGAAATGGTTAGATCAAGACAAGAGCTGCGATTGGTGACATATATAACTGAAACAAAAGCACATGTTATATATATATATATATATATATATATATAATGAGCAGTTATCTTGCAGTTGTCGATATTAAAGTTGGAGAACTGATTGGATTAACAAGAGTTGCGATTATTGATAAATATAGCTGAAACAAGAGCATGTGTTGAACACATGATGAGCAATTACCTTACAATTCTCGTGTTGCGTTTATTTTAAATTTATTTTTATTTTACCAGGATCATGTCCATTTTTCTAATCATCTTTTTTGAACAATTATTTAAAGAAATTACTCATGTTCCTTATAAATAGTATACCAACACACTAATAGGAGGCTTATATTTTCTATCATTTTAATCACTCAACTTACCAAAATGCACTCTATATTTTTATAGCACTCTACTACATATTTTAGTGCTCAACTAATCCTTTTAATTTGTAGGAATTTCCTCACTCCAAGGCTTATAATTTTATGCCCATTATTGCACTTTTTGATGTAATCATAAACCATCTGGAATAGGATTTTTATATATTTTTACCTTTTTTTTTCAATTGTATTACTTTATTTAGAGATCTCAGAAGGTCGAAATCTTACCTATTTGTTGTGAAGGATCCATATTGGAATCAAAACTTTTCAGCCTACGAAATTTGACTCAAAACAAATTGGCACATCCTATGAGACACAATTAAGGTATTCTTAGTTTTTGATCTTGCATGATCCTTAGAAGTGGTACTACTTTGTTTTCAGCCTGTTCGAAACAAATTGGCACATCTAGTGGGACACAATTAAAATATTCTTGGTCTTTGATCTTGCATGATTTTTAGATGTGGTACTATTTTATTTTCAATCTACGAAATTTGGCTCAAAACAAATTGCCACACCATGTGGGACACAATTAAGGTATTCTTAATATCTGATATTGCATGATCTTAGGAAATGGTACTATTTTATTTGGTCGTTCTGAAAATATGTCTATTACAAGTTCATAAAATGGCCTTCAAAATGAGGATAGGCCAATTGAAAATGAAAATGTTGGTTCTACTGAAAATGTGGTTATTAATAATTAGAATAATCAAAATAATACACAAAGAAACAACCAAAACCAGAATCAAAATAGAAGAAATTGATAGGAAACACCAAATAGAAATTGAAATGATAACAATAATAACAATTCGATTGATCGAAATGGACCATGAGATGTCGTATTTCCCACAAATTGATCGAAATAATCAAGGAAATCCATTTAGTTTCACTCTTGAAAATGTTATTGTTTTTGGTGAGTAGATGGATGAAAGTAAACATGATATGGTCCACGTGATATCGCAGTAGATTGCGATTATACATTGACCAGTGCTGAAAAATAATGTCTTGAGTCAATAAAGAATGAATCAAGTACTAGAAAAAATGGAAATCCATTTGAGCAATGGTCGAAATAATGATAATGCTCAGAATAACGACAATGGTCAGAATAATTGTAATGGTTGAAATATTGATAATAACAATCATAATAATCATGAAGGTGAAATGGGGAATGAGAACATCAAAAATGAAAAACCTGAAATGGACAACAACAATATGATCAATTTTGAATATTTCAACGTGTGAGAAAGAAAAAATTTGGAATGATAATTAAACTAATAATATCAGACAAATATTTGTAAACCCAATCGAAACAAAACATCTAATTCTTGGTCAAACTTTGAACCAATCAAGAGGGTACAATACTTATCTTAATTAGAGGGGTGCATTTCTAGAATAGATAAACTAAATAGAGCCCCTTAAATGTTTTAAATTATCAAAATTTGTAACATTTTGTAGCCAAGACAATCAATTGACAATTGAACATATCATTATATTTATTATAGAGTGCCGGGAGTTGATAGCAAATAAATATTTAAAAATGAAAAAATTTCTTTTATCATTAACCAAAACTGCTTTTGTTTGGTGTTCAGGGTTATTGTCAAAGTTTGTACATTTGGGCACAGTTAAAGAAATTATTTTATGACCAATTTTATAGAGATGAGATGAGGATTGCCCTAACCAATTTATTGAACATAAAAGATTCACCAATGGAAGATGATTACCTATTCAGATTTTGACTAGCAAGAAACCACTGTTTTATATAGCAGAATCTTCAATGAATTTGATAGACAGTTTCTCTCCACTGGTGTGGGTTTTGGGCTTGGAGCAGGATTTGTGGTTGCTTCATTAGTGTTTTGGGAGAGAGCAAGAAAATGGAGTAACAATAACATTGACAGAATTCTTCAGGTGACCTTTCCTATATCTGGGTTTGTTTACACACCTAAAGATGATGAGGATGAGAAAGATACAGAACAGTACTCAGAGGATAAGGAAGAGAACTATGATTATGATAAAGATGAGAGTATTACAGATTAAGTTTCAAGGCCAGTATTGTGTTTACTGTTCCAAGCTTGACTTCAGCGGGAAGACGGCCATTCATGATCCAAGGTGCACACGCCATCACTCACCACCAGTTTCAACATCTACTTCCTCAGCATCTTTTTCCTCCTAGTCATTTCCAAGATGAATACATGCTGTCCCTTCTCTACTGTCCTTTTTTTTTTTTTTTAATTTTGTTTCTTCTGTATTCGTACATGTATATCTTGTACATAAACCCAAAATCATCACAGAGATGAAATAATGAGAGAAAGCAATGATGCATGCCTGTTTGATTTTTGAAAACAATGAAAAAATGTTTTCACAGAATAACGTCCAGAATTCATTACGGGCTTTCATCAAACATTTGGAGGCCCCTCCAGCCTTCCACTACAATATTTGCACAACTGGTTTTCCATATGTATCAACAATTGCACTATACCCTATTATAGCTTTGATTGGAAAATGATATGCCAGTCAAGCCAATGCTCATTCAGAACTAGGCCCCTACAATTCAATCACTGTTTCTGTAACCTTTTCATGATTGGGTTTCCATGTGCATAGGCAATTTCATTTGTGCCCTCTTCTTGCTTTGCTTGCAAGATGGTAAAAAACTGACGGCATTTCTCATTTAGGACTTTCATCGAACGGGGTAATGATTGCAAATCAACAATTAAACCGTCTTTTCTTGGAGCAATTATTTCACTATTCCATCAGTGCAAATCCTTGCACATTGGTGAATTGTTCACATTTCTATACTTGTGGAAAAATGGGGCCATTCAAACATTTAAATGCTTTTTCATCTTTTTTTTTTTAATTTGAATTAAATGATTTTGATCACCCTATTTAAAATAATCTATTTTAATCCTTTTAAATTTAAAAATAAATTATTATAAAAAATTACTTATTTGTTTAATTCTACCATTTTCTTTTCTTTTAAATGCTCTTTGCTTTCCCATTAGGTGTTTTATTCTCTGTAAAACTTGTCATCTTGAATCTCCAATCAGCATGTCAATGGTTTGTAACAGAACAAAACTCATGGCTGCACCAATGACCAAACTTGCCATCCCTAACAAATGAAATCTAATTGTCCATGAGTCACAATAACACCATGACCAAAATAGTGCTCTACCATAGTTCACAGATCCAAATTCTTGAATATCAAACCATCAATAAATCCATCTAAATTCACAGTATTATCAACTATGTCAGTCAAATGTCCCAGAATAGATACAATCACCTCTGATCCAAAACCAAATGCTCTGCCCTTCTTATTTTTCCCACCAGTAGCCTAGAAAAATAAGAGAGACTCGTCCATAGATGACCCTCTTGAGCCTGACTAGGATTCCTCCAGTAATCTCTCAAAAGAAGCCTGCATATGATTTTCAAAGCAGAAGAAAATTAACAAAGTTTTATTTCC
>JANHAO010026033.1:0-11192 GCA_026873985.1 Saraca asoca | reverse complement strand
CCAATGGCACTCTCTCAGTTATCATCAAAATAAAGTCCACAAAGTAGAAGATTCAACCAAACACAAAATAAAATACTTACCTCGACATTTTTTAGCATGGGTTGGATTGCTAGCTTAAGATATATTGGTGAACTTGACAAGCAACAGCAGAACCACACTCAAAAGGATTGAGCAGCACCACAAGTAGCAGTAGCAAAAGCAGAAGTAGACGTAGCAAAAGTAGAAGCAAATGCAGCACCAGCAGAAGCAACAATAACAGAATCACAAGCAGAAGCAGAAGTAGAATCAGGAAAAGTAGTGGTTATAGTTGGTGGGAGAGTAAAGAGGGAAAAGGCAAAAAATATTGGAGGGAAGAATAGTAATGCATAGAAAAAGTGTTTTAAAAAAAGGAAAAAAGTTATAAAATTAAAAGTAGTCAAATTAAATATTATAAAATTGTTATAAAAAAAAATTATTTGGCAACACAATTTAAGTGTTGCCTATTAATCAAAATTTTGTAACATTTAAAAAAATGTTGTCTATTGTATCTATGGCAATGGTTTTAAGTGATTTTTGCCTAAAATTAGAAACAAAGGCAACAATGCAAAAAACTGTTGCTTATTCTAGTTATAGGCAATAGTTTTTGATTGTTGCTAATTTCAGTGTTGCCAAAGGCCAGAAATATTGTAGTGTATCTTGACCAAATAGCCTTTAATGTGATAGCTACACCGACTAGGTGACTTTTATAGATCCCTTCATGGATTTCTCTTAAGACATAAGTAGCCTCGTCTGATCACAAACATCTTAGAGATGAGAGAGCAAAATCCTTCTTATGAAACTGACAGCCTTCCAAGAAAAAATAGGCTACTTGAAAAATCAATTTTTTTAGCTTCCTTTTTATTTTGTGGTAAACACCTATCCTTAAAAAATGCTACGATTAGAGTTAACCAAGATTCACTCTACTTGACACACATTATTTCTTCCATGCAAAGGGTTTGCAATGTTTGATATATCACTGTTCGATTGTTAATAACTGCCTTTACACTTGCTAACTTAACTAGTGTGTCTCCTTCATCATTCTCTACCCTGGGGATTCTTGCTAGCTTGACTTAATTCTTCCAGTAGGTTTCTCACTATGTAAGCATATTTTACTAACACCAACTCTTTAATATCATATTCCCCTCTTACCTAGGTAATTACCAATTAAGAATCACTCATGATTTAATGGATTGAGCACTTGCCTCTTTTGCTAGCCATAGGCCTGTTATCAACACTTCATACTTTAGGTAATTATAGGTTGCCTTGAATTTAAATTTTAATGAATATTCTAGTACAGAGCCACTAGGTCCTTCTAAAATTACCCTTGTTCGCTACCTTTTCCATTTGATGATCCATCAACATACATGGTCCATTCCTGATCTTTCAATTCATATTTCTCTACTTTATCATTTCACAACAAAATTTACTAACACTTGAACTTTTAATGTTTTTCTTGTCTTATACATGAGCCTATACTTAGAGAGCTCCATCGAGCTTGTGGAGCACTTGCTTGATTGAGGTGCCTATTCAGACAATGACTTAATATTTTTGAAAGTACAATTTCAATTTTCTAGATCTCGTCAACAAACCAAAAGGCAATTTTCTAGATTTTGGTATCTCATTTCTACTCCATGCAATATTCAACTTATGAAATAAATTGATCTCTATTCCCCCTTGTTTTCTTAGATAAGAACTAAACTTACTGCCTGTAAAGTTACCACTAGGTACAGGTATAAGGTTTCACCAAGCATAGGCTAGGAAAGTATGAGTGGTGTAGTCAAATACTCCTTTAATTTTTTGAAAATCTTTTCACATGTGTTAGTCTATTTGAAGTTTTTAGCATTTTTAAATAATTTAAATAAAAGAATATGTTTATCAGTTAACCTAGACATGAAGAGATTAAGTGTGGCAATTTTGCCATTGAATATCAGGACTTCTTTTAAACTCAACAAGCTTTTCATATTGATGATCACTTTGTATTTAGAGGAATTTGCCTCTATCCTCCATTTAGTTAACATGAAACCCAAAAATGTTCTTGTTCTGACTCCAAACACACATGTCTTGGGATTTAATCTTATTTGGTGCTTCCTTAAGATGGTAAACATCTCCTCTAAATCTGTCTAATGCTGGCTTGTACTTTTTCACTTGATCAACATGTCATCCACATATACCTGTATGTTTCTTCCTATCTGCTTTGAAAAGACTTTTTTCATCATTTTATGGTATAATGCCTTTACATTCTTAAGGCTGAGTGACATTACTTTGTAATAGCATATCCCTTGATAAGTTACAAATGTGATTTTATCTTTATCCTGAGGATGTATCCTCAACTAATTATAGCCCATAAATGCATCTTTGAAACTTAAGATATCAAATCCTGAAGTATTATCGACCAGCTGATCAATGTTTGGTAGTGGACATAAGTCTTTTGGATGGTTAAGATCCATGAAGTCGACTCATATTCTCCATCTTTCATTGTCCTTTTTGACAAGGATGACATATGTCAGCTATGTTGTGTGTGGAACTTATCTGATGAAGTCAAATTTTAGTAATTTATCCACTTCTTCCTTATAAATTTTTGGTGTTCAACACCTTGGATCCTCTCATTCTCCTACACAAGCATTGTACTAGGGTCAATTGACAACTTGTGTCATGCTATGCTTGAATTAATCCCTAGCATATCTGTAAGCACTCAAGTGAAAATTTCAATGTACTTCCTCAACAAGTTGATCAACTAAGCCTTATTATTCTCTTAGAGGTATACCATAATCCTTATTGTTCTTTTGTCACTTTTCTCAAAGATACAGATTTCCTCCAAATTCAACCCTCATGTCAGTTAATGCAAATTTCCTTCCCTGACATCCAACAAAACGAAATTTACCATATGACATTCATATTTGCATATAGTAGGCCTTAATGTGCGTTGTGTTCCAAGTGTGTGGAATGGAATTTTCCTCCATTGTCTCAAGGCGATATGAATTGTTTGACAAGCTATCTTTTATTCTAGGAGGGTTTTCCTATATTGCTACTAACTTTCCCTTTACTTGTGCCTTTTGTGGCCTATTTGCTTGATGGAGGACTAACATGCCTTTTGCAAATTTTTTACTTCACTTTCCTATAGTGATTTAGGCTATCTTGCCTTTGTATTGCTCATTACAGAAGTGACTGATGTCTCTGACTTCTATCAACTAATCCAGCTCTTATCTTCTCCTTTCTACATTTTTTTCTTCCTCACAATGCTCTCTTTGATCAAAGTATTGCCCTAGCTAGATTGGAAGCATAACTTCACTCATGTAAATAAGAATGAAAGGGTTTCTTTCATAGCTGAGTGCAGAGCGGTTGTGTAAGACCATAGAATACTTGGTAATTTTCTTGCTCATCTTCAATTAACATAATCCAGCCTTTTCTTCAGCCTTTCAAGGATAATTTTGTTTGCTAGTTCTGCTTGCCCATTGATTTTGGGATGTTCAATAGATGTGAACTTTGCTTAACGTTCAACCTTTAATAAAAATGAGTGAGATGTTCATTTATTTAATGACAGTATTAAGCTGAGTGAGTTTATTTTTGACAAAAGTCTTTAAAGCTATTAGTAGTAAATTGTTTTCCATTGTCAGATATGATCAACATGGGGAAACCATAATGATAAAGAGTTGTTAGTGGACCATATATGCTAAAATAAAGTGTTATGAAGAGATTTTACATGTAGATGATAGACTTCCTAATAAACTTTTACACATTATTCAAAGTTATGGTTACGAGGGCTTTTGCCTCAACCTACTTCATAAAGCAATCGACCACCACCACCACTATATATTTTAACTAGCCTAGAGCAGTTAGAAATTATCCTAAAAGGTCAATTCCCTACTAGTCAAATGACCATAGGGAGACCAGGGCTATTTTGTTTATTGTTGGCTGCCTTTGGACCCAAGTGAACTTTTGACACCTTTCACACCTCTACACTAGCCCAATCGCTTCCTTCTTCATCCTGGGCCAATGATATCCTAACCAAATAGCCTTTAATGTGGTAGTTGTGCTGACTAAGTGACTTTTGTATATCCCTTCATGGATTTCTCCAAGACAAAACTAGCCAAGACCAATCATAATCATCTTAGGGATGGGATAGCAAAACCTTTCTTATACAACTGACTAGCTTCTAAGGGAAAATAGATTGCTCAACATTCAATCTTTTTAGCTTCCCTCTTATCTTTTAGTAAAACCCATCCTTAAAAAATGCCACGATCATAGTCAACCAAGATTCACTTTACTTAACATGCATTATTTCTTTCATGCAAAGGGCATGCAACATTCGATATATCACTACTCGATTGTTAGCAGTTGCCTTTAGACTTGCTACCTCACTAGTGCATCTTCTTGATCATTCTCTACCCTGTGGATTCTTACTAGCTTGTACTTAAATTCTTCCAATAGTTTTCTCACCATGCAAGTATATTTTACTAACACCAAAGTCTTTAATCTCATGTTCACTTCTTACTTGGGTAATTAGCAACTAAGAATTGCTCATGATTTTTATGAATTGAGAACCTACCTCTTTTACTAGCCTAGGCCTGCTATCAGCTCTTCATAGTTTGGCTGATTATGGGTTGTCTTGAATTTAAATTTTAACAAATATTCTAGTACCAAGCCACTAGGTCTTTCCAAGGTTACCCTTGTTTCATTACCTTTTCCATTTGATGAGCTATCAACATATATGGTCCATACCTGATCTTTCAATTCATATTCCTCTACTTTTGTCATTTCACAACAAAATCTACCAGTACTTGCGCTTTTAATGTTTTTCTTGCCTCATACATGAGCCTATAATCGTAAAGCTCTATTATCCATGCCATAAGCTAACTAACAAAATCAAGCTTATGGAGCACTTGCTTGATTGAAGCATCCATTTAGACAATGACTTAATGGTTTTGGAAGTATGATTTCAATTTTCTAGTAGCAAAGAAAAAAAGAAATTTTTCTATCTTTTGGTATCTCATTTCAACTCCATGTAATGTTCCACTTGTGAAACAAATTGATCTCTATTCCCTTTTGTTTTCTCGGATGAGAACTTAACTTATTGCCTTTAAAGTTACCACTAAGTACAAGTATAAGGTTTCACCAAGCATTGGCTAAGAAAGTATGGGTGGTGTGGTCAAATACTTTTTTAATTCTTTGAAAGTCTTTTCACATTCGTCAGTCTATTTAAAGTTTTTAGCATTTTTAAGTAATTTAAAGAAAAGAATATGTTTGTCAATTAACCTAGACATGAAGCGATTAAGGGTTGGCGATTCTACCATTCAATGTCAGGACTTCCTTTAAACTCAACAAGCTTTTCATATTGATGATCACTTGTCATTTAGAGGGATTTACCTCTATCCTTCACTCAATTAACATGAAACCCAAAAATTTTCCTACTTTAACTCTAAATGTGCATTTCTTGGGATTTAATCTCATTTAGTACTTCTTCAAGATGCTGAACATCTCCTCTAAATTTGTCAAATGTTGGCTTGTGCTTTTTGACTTAATTAACATGTCATCCACATATAACTCCATGTTTCTTCCTACATGCTCTGAAAAAACTTTTTTGATCATTTTATGGTATAATGCCCTTACATTCTTAAGGCCAAATGAAATTAATTTGTAATAGTATATCTTTTGATCGGTTATGAATGTGATTTATCTTCATCTTTAGTAGCCCATAAATGCATCTTTGAAACTCAAGATTTTAAATCCCAAAGCATATGTGACCAGCTAATCAATGTTTGGTAGTGGATATAAGTCTTTTGGATGTTAAAATCCATGAAGTTGACACACATTCTCCATATTTCATTGGCCATTTTGACAAGGACACATATGTCAGCTATGTTGTGTGTGGAACTTCTCTGATGAAATCGAATTTTAGTAATTTATCCACTTCTTCCTTTATAATTTTTTGTTAATCAACACCTTGGATCCTTTTTTTTTCTCCTGCACAATCATAGTGCTAGGGTTAATTAATAACTTGTGAAATGCTATGCTTGAATTGATCCTTATCCTATCTATAGGCAATCAAGCAAAAATTTCATTGTATTCCTTGAATAATATGGTCAACTAAGCCTTACCATTCTCTGAGAGGTCTACCATAATCCTTATTATTCTTTTGTCACTTTTATCGAAGACACAAATTTCTTTCAAGTCCTACCTTGGTTCTGGTTGATGCATGTTTCCTTCCCTGACATCCAACAAAAGGAATTTACCATCGGACATTCCTTATCATGTGGATTTAAGACCACCTGCTTTATTTTGCTTGTACTCTCCTTACTTTTTGAAAAGCTGGCCATATAACATCTATGAGCCATTTACTGATTAGCTCATACTTTTCCTGTTCCTTTTGCTATTGGAAATTTCATCAACAAATATGGAGTCGAGACTATGGCACCCACCTCATTTAGGGACGATTGATTAGCAATTGCATTGTAGGCACTATTCAATATGGCTAACACTAAAAGGTTCACATTAAGATTGTTTGTCAATAGCTGGGTGCCCGAGGTTATTCTCAAGATAATAGTTTCTTCAACATGAACTTGTCCCCCTCCATGTGAGGCCAATCAAAACACATGTACAAGGCTTGTACATGCTGATTGGGATGTTAAAAGTGTCAACAGCATGTAAATCTAGGATAGCAACAGAACTTTCCTAATCAACAAGTATTCGTTTAAGTATAAAATTGTAAACAAACGTTGAGATTACCATTGGGTCATTATGGTCTCAATCGATATCACTGAAATCATTTTCCATAAATCAAATAGGTTCCTCTTCTGGTGAACCTTCTTATAATTGTTTTGATCATCCCTAGAATCGAAGACTCACATTTCACCTGCTTTCCTTGTGTTCTAGTAGATTATAGTGAGTGATTTTGCTCCTTTGTGCCTTTGTTTTCTCAGTCTTCATGCTTTCCTTGAAATTTCATGTACCTAAAAAGGTTTCCTCTTCGTAGCAATGCCTTTATCTCACCCCTTAACATGATACAATCATCAGTTTGGTAGCCGTAATCATGGTTGAACTTACAATATTTTGATTTATTCATTGGGGGAATTTTCTTCATTTTTAAGGGGAAAATTTCATTAAATTTGTTGTCAATACATCTTGGACAATATGGCTAATTAGTGCATTTAACATTTTATAATTGCTATACCAATTATGTGGTGGTGACCCTTCTCACTCTTGCCCTTTGTCTTTAGGATGAACATTTTCCACCTAAGTTCGTTCAGCGTGGCTTTGAATGAGCTCAACATCCTTTATATTTATGTACTTCTCTGAACAAGTAAGAGTTTTGAAAGGGACAATGTTGGCTGCTTTGCCAAGGATAGGGAGAAGTGTCCCAATCAAAAGCTAGAACTTATTTGATGTACTGCCACTCTTTTGTTGATGTCCTTGATCTCTGAAGCCAAAGTGTTGAAATGAGTGAGGTATTCTTTCAACGTCTTGTGTCACCCTTGTTGGAAGTTTACTAAAGCAGACAATGTCTTTTTAGGTACTTAACTTGATGTAAAGTAAGTGGAAAATGCTTTGGCCAACTATCAAAAACTATGGATCAATTCCTTTAGTAGCACTATAAATGACCACAGCCTAGCATTCTTTAGGGTGTGGGAGAAGGCATGACACATGATGGCATTCCAGACTCTGGAAAATAGAATAGATGCTTAAAATACCACTAGATGTTCTTGTAGATCCATGATTCCATTGTAGAAAGCAATGTGATTAGCTGCTTGAAATGGTTAGGCGGTAAAGTGGCCATTACTATCGAATAGAACAATTGGCTATATCATGGCAAAAAGAGAGCTATCTGGAGCTTTGGATAAGGTTAGTGGTTAGATTCAATGGACCATATGGTTCATGTGTTTGATTAGATGGTTCTACAGATAATTGTAGAAATCGTTAATGTTTGACAAGGCCCTATTGGCAATTTGTGGGTTTGCATATGCAAACTGTGGTTTTGAAGAGTTTGTGTCTAAAAAGGCTAGTTATTTTGTGCTGGGTAAGTGATGGCATTCATTAGGTTAGGGATGGTCGGGTTCAGGGGTCTGCTTAAGCTAGACAGGGATTTGATATGGTTGGTGAATCTGTTGTACTTGAGGTGGGTTGTGAGGTAGAGCGAGCTAAGGATAAGGGAAGTGGGTGATTGTAATTTGAACTGAGAAAGGATCGATCTCAATGAGGACAGGGCTTAATAGGAGAGGAAGTAGTGGAGGAAAAGCTGGTTGAGTTTTTGTATGGTGGAAAGCTTCCAATTCTCCTTACAATAGGTGGATCTCCTTGGCTAGTGTGTCACACTCATGCTCAGCGGTGATTCTTCGAGTTCCTTTGCCATCTAATCTTAGTGATGTTTGTCTCGAGCCCTTTCATGATAATGATGCTCTTCTAAAGATGACAGAACATAAGTGAAGCAGGAACGAGAACATTATGATATTTAGGTGGCTAAGAAAGCCACATATGGTATCAAATGAAACTCTTTTATGAATAAATCGACTAGGAGAGTCATAGGCAGTGAAGAAGCAGCTTTTGCAAAGAACAATGTCAACCATACATGAGGAAAGTGATCTGACAAGTACACTCTAACGTTTAAGTTAGTTTAAGAAATAGGGCTTCAATATCAATAGTGAAAGTGAGTCTGTAGGCAAGGGACCTATTGATCACACAATTTGTCATGCTTTTAAATGAATGGAAAGCATCCACTTTTTCACAATATATTGTTTATGTGAACGAGATTCTTATCTTGTGGTTTTTGAGTGCACGAACTTGCATGAAGCTACTTGAAAGGTTATCTTGTCTATGATGGGCCTAATAGCTGAGTCATGGTTTAAGCTGATTGACTAGGAGCCCACGTTGCTCGATTGTGGGTCTATATAGCTTCCTGTTAATGTTCACACATTGCCTAACTTTTTGCGAGAATTCGAGCTTTGTTTGTGGTGTAATTGGCCGACCGTTCAATTGTGGCTTTGCTTCGGCTGGTTTGCTTTTTAACAGATTTTGATTGTTTGACCACTATATGAAGTCAGTCAACTAGTCACAACCTAAAAACTTATTTTAGATTATGTCAATAATCATAAAATCTCCTTTTTTTTTTCTTTTTTTTAATTAACTTTTTTAGTAATTTAGTATTAAAAAATGAATTTTATATAATCAATTATCATATCACTGTAATAAACAAGTCCTTTTATCTCTTTAAAGTTGAGGGGATCTGCATCCGGTTTTATAGTGCTATTTTGTTTGTTGATTTGACGTTTGTGTATATGAAACTTCATTGATCAGGGAATAATTAGTTCAACTTTGTATTTAGTGGACAAACAAATACTTTTAATAAATGTGTTGGGCTGAAAGATAACATGGTGTAAGTTCAAACGGAAGCTAGATATTTGTTGTGGTACAAGTGTGCTTCATTGTTTTGAGATGATATATATGTATTTAAAATGACTCATGCTCACTAGTTTCTTTCCTTTTTTTATTTATATTAATGATGAAAAGATTTGAAATTAAGACATTTAATATATTACTTAAATTCTTCATTATTAAATCACATCTAATAATTTAAGCTTATTGAATTTATTATATAGAAAATTATAAAACTCTTTATACGCTTGAAATGCATAAGAAGCATCAATTCATAGCTTTTAGTACAGTCAAGACAATCAGTGTAAATGATTTTTAAAGTGGGACAAGTTTTATTCCCTTAAATATTGTATATAATTTTAGCGAAGTACAATTTGAATTTGGAAGATAGAGCCGTGCAGCAGTATTTTATGTATGATGAGAGTAATAATTAGACCTGCGAAAAGTGGGAGATCTTTACTGTTCAAGTTTTGATGAGATTGTCATGATCTTACATTCTGAGCTGTAATTATAGTTAAGTTCAACATTTTATAATGAAGTATTCCTATAATAACGTGTTTAGTTGACGAATGTTATCTTCAATTAATTGTCTTGGGTAGTGTTATGCGCATTTTTTTGAATTGAATGAAATGAATCAGCAAAGTTCCAAAGAGTTAGGACCGAAACGAAGAGGCAAGACCGAACTTAGAATAAGATCACTGAAATCGAGCTACAGATCGCGCAGTGCAAGATCGCAACTCTCCACCAATCGAAACAGCAGCGAGCTCCCCTCAATATTATAGGAAGTAGCCTACATCTGATAGATGCAGTTTGAGTATTTTACCAACTCGCAACTCAACCTTCAAAGTCCGATAATGATTTGTCTTGCATTTATTACTTGACGTTTAGTATTTAATGTTCAATACAAATGTAATCATAATTTTACAATGATAAATTACGACTTGTAACCCTCCCGATCTCTATAAATAGAGGAGGGGAGCCATAACATAGAAATAGAGAAAAATATATACAGAAACTCTGTGAAAATAGTCATTGATATATGTATTCTTGTTCAAATTGAAAAAAGGCAACTGCCAAAAGTTAATATAATCATCGTGGACGTAATGGTCATTTGTACTTTAGCCGAATCATAATAAAAACTCTCCTTGTTCTCTCTTCTCTTCTACTAAATGTTTCTCTACTTTACCACATTTTTTACTTCTTTAACAGCAGTTTGGTTCTTAGAATCCCTAGTTGACTGATTGTCAAAATCAATTGTCAACAGTAAGAAAAATAAATGTAGTGCAAATTCAAATGGAAGGTTATTGTTAGGATATGATTTAAGTTCTAATTCTTATTGATTAGAGATTATTTTCTGTATTAAGTTATTTTTTTTATTCAAGTCGAGCTTTGATAAGTTCTTCTTTACAGGGAGTGGCATCAGGACCTTACAAAAGAAAAAGACGTCAATGACAATAACTGAAAAAAGATATTCTGCTACTTAAGTCAATATGTAAATAGGTTAAGAACTTATTAAAATATTTTGAAGTTTTAGATATACTTAGTATTTTTATAGATCTAATAGAAGGATAAGATTGTATAACTAGTATTACTAACGTAATAAAATGTATTGTATTGGGTGGACGTTCAGGACAAATAATGACTAGAGAAAAATAATGATAGTATAACTAGGTGTTCAGAGCTTATCAGACAATCAGAGGAGTGCACATCTAAATGGTCGCCAAGCTCGGCCGGTTTGAACTTTGAAATATTTGTGGCATGGTAAGCTGGGCGAAAGGCAACTACTAGAGAGGTAAAAAGGAATAGAAGTA
>JANHAO010026032.1:0-11192 GCA_026873985.1 Saraca asoca | reverse complement strand
TTTATCAAATATGATTGTGAGAATTATGATATCCTAGATCTATATTAAAGATTGATGTAATTTTTCTGTACAGTTTAGAATCTTGAAAAATTACGAATGATAATGTTTAGATTTTCTAACAATAAATTGATAAAGTAAAATTAAAATAAAAAATTGTAATTTACTTCTTTATGTTTTTTTTTTAAAACAAAACAAAACCAATGTCTTTTTTTTATCTTTTTTAAATGTATATAAATGTAACCTAATGATGCAAAATATAGATGAAACATAAATCTTAATGAAATTTTTTCCTCTGTTTCTTTATAATTTCATATAAATCTCTTTTTTGTATCAATAAATGTGAAACAAATAAAAAATAGAAAAAAAGTAATGAGATAAATAAAGTTTTAAAATGCATAAACATTGATAAATGACCAACCAAAATGGAAAATAACAAATTCAAACAAGATTCAATGATAAATATCAAATGCAAGCAAAATTTTTATATTTTATATTTTATATTTTTTATATATTTTTTAATATTTGAAATGAAAATAGAAGACAACAAAACAAAAACAAGGTAAAATGCATATTTTTATATTTTTAATATTTTCTTTTTTTTGAATTTCTTTTGTAATTTTTAAGATATTTTGAATGGATTAGGACAAAATATGGTGTTCAATACTTGCTTCTTAATAGAGAAATTATATATCAAAATTTTTAATTTTCTCAAATAAGAGAAAGTAAAGACAGGATACAGGATTTTGTTCAAGTGAAGAAAATCAAAACCTAAGCAAATATAAATGATAATTGCCGCAAAATATAAATCATTGTTGAAAACCTACATAGTAAATTGCCAGCAAATTTTAAATTGTAGCAAGACAAATTGCAGTGGAAATGTAAATTGAAATAAAATTTTAAATTGCAATGAGAAAAGTAAATTGCAGGGGAGGAAGTTAAATGGCAGTGGGAAAAATAAATTACAATGGGAATGATAAATTGCAGTGGAAAATAAATTGCAATGGGAATCTGAATTGAACCAAAAACTTCAATTATAGTGGAAAAGATATATTGTTGTGGGAATTTAAATTGCAGTGAAAATTTAAATTACAATGGAGAAAATAAATTGTAGTGGAAAAATAAATTGCAGTGAGAAAAATAAATTATAGTGAAAATTTAAATTACAGAGAAAATTTAAATCACAGTGGGGATTTAAATTGCTATGGGAGAGATTAATTTGAGTGGGAAAATAAACTGTAGTAAAAATTTAAATTGCAATGGGAAAAATAAATTGTAGTGGGAATTTAAATTATAGTGAAAACTTAAACGGCAATAGAAATTTAAATTGAGTGGGAACATAAATCGAAGTAGGAATTTAAACTACAGAGGGATAATAAATTGCAATGAAAATTTAAATTAAACTGTAAATTTAAATTGCAATAGAAAAAATAAATTGCAGTACGAATTTGAATTTCAGTGGAAATTTAAATTGTAGTGGGAGAAATAAATTGCAATGAAAAAAGTAAATTGCTTCAACTTGTGAGGTGACAAAGCATTATCACAATTTTGAAAATGAGTAAGATATTGATATGACCATTTGGAGGACAATGTATCATCCTACCAAGTGACTAGGAACTTATGTATTCTTAGAAAATAGTAGGGTATGGCTACAACCATCAGCAATGCTTTGTCATACCTTTGAAATGACAAAACATCACCGCTATTGTAAAAAAAAAAAAAAAGTTGGGCATTGCCACAACTATCAAAAGGCATCACATTCATCAAATGCAATGGAAAATGTAAATTGCAATTTTAAATATGAGACAATCATGCACACATAGATTCTTGGAAAGGTAATAACTTATGTTTGCATATTTTTCAAAAATGTTAGGAACATTTGACATCAAGTAAACATGGAAATTTTGCCCTCAATTGTAAGAATTTTAATAGTTTCAAATATTAATTTTATTGGTGAAGAGTTTCAATTCACTTAATGTAGAGAAAATCAAGATACATTGTTCTATAATTCTATTCACTTAATGTGAAATTCTAAATGGATGACTTTAATGATATAAATGAAATTTGTTTTAATGGTCATACATAATGGGTTTGGTACTTGAATGTGGGTAAAGATTCATGAATAGACGTAGATTATTATGGCCAGTGGTATACCAACATTAAAGACTAAGGGTCTTAGACTTTCCTATAAATACTTCCATTAGTTCTACAAGTGAGGCATTCAAAAATACTACCTGGCTAAAATTAATAAGTCAATCACTTGTAGAAAATTCTCATATTAATATTATTCTCTTTGTATATGTTAACTTACACTGAGGATTAAGCACTTCACATATATACAAAAGATTCATAATATGTGAAAAAAGTTCATGACCTTTGGAGATGATTTGTGACCTTAATATTGTGTTAATTCTTTCTTTGTTAATTACCTGTGATGTTGTTTGTTCTAAATTACAAAATCCCCAATAGGTAATGCAATTGTTATGTTTTATTGTTAATTATATATTTTATTTTTATATTATGTAGTAATTTTATTATTATTTCATGTTTCACGAAATCCCCAGCAGGTAATGTGAATATATATGTATTTTGAATATTTAGTAATTTATTATTGTTTTTATGTTTTGCAAATCTCCAATGGCTAATGCGAATATATATCTTTTGATACTTCTCATGAATTTCCAAAGGGTAAGTGGGAATTATTAAATTTTTTTAAAAAATCTACTTTTCTTTCTTATGAATCCCCCACAGATAAGAGATAGTTTTAAAGTAATGTGAATTGTGGACCTCTTTTTCTATGCCTAGTGGTGGATCTGTGTTTGTTGATCTTCTCAAATCCAATGTATTGGATGGCAATGACTATGTGGATTAGGAATAAAGAGTATATATGCTCTTGATCTTACATGATTGTGAGGTTATAATTTGTGTGTAATATCTACCTATCTCTTCCTAGCTAATTACTAATGAGAATGAAGTTGTTGATGATAATGAATAGTATGAAAGGGACTTGAAGAGTTATAATAACTAGAAGATGGCTATTGACTATCACAAATCTAATGGTAAAATTAGACTTTTAATTGAAGAAGTGGAAGTAGCAAGAATTGATTCCTTGACCACAAAATTCAAGATCTTCCACTATATTAAGTGATAGTGGTCTTAGTAAAACTTTTACGGCTAATTTCTACACATAGACCATAAAAAAATTTAGATAATTGAAGGCTCAAGGGTTTGATTATCATGTGAACAATTTGTGAAAAAGATTCACCAGATCAAAATGAGTACATAGATTGATATGAGAAAACATGTGAATGAATATGTTATTATAGATGATAAAGAGTTTTAAGTTTTGTAGTAAAATTATAGATAAGAACTATTGTCTCCACTATTATAAAATATATGCCAAAGTTTTATTAGTTGAGTCTCATTGAAAAGTTTGACCATTCTATTTACAAATTTGATCACCAAAAGGATAGAAAGTGTTAGCCTAGCTATGAGAAATTGATTAGTCTTGCTATCATTTCTTCAGTTTTGATATTGAAAAATAATTTTATCTGATGTCACGATCTAACCATCTATTTTAAGTAATTGTTGTTTTTGTAGACTTAAAATTGATCAAGTGGCACTGAAGATTTCAAGAGATCCAACCTGGTCTTAGAGCTTATTGATGTTTATAGGATCTTTTTTAAGTGTAATCCATTTAGTCTTTGATCCAAATATTCTTCTAAAATATTTTTCTGAGGATGGAATAAATCAAACGAAATGAGTTTAAATTAAATATTTTGTAACTATATTTTCTAATGCATTCTCACAAGTTAACCTTTTATGAAAAATTATTTTTCACTCTGTGAATTGATTCATAAATTGATTCATATTAGAATCTTATGGAATAAACTCGAATCAATTTTCAAATTGATTCATGAAGAAAAGTTTTTGAAAATGTTTATACCAAAACATTGGAAAACATTTTGAATTGATTATATAATTGATTCACAAAATCTTTTTACATAGAGGATAATCGATTTATGCATTAATTCCATCATGAATGTCTTCATGATTTTCACAAGCTAAATCGATTCACAAATCAATTAGTCAATTATGAGTTAGTTATAACCGTCACAAATCGATTCATGAATCGATTTAAGAACTAAAAATCAGTTATTTTCAAATGTTAGTTACAACTATTATAAATATTGTCACATATTCATTTTCAAACATAAAACTCATATTATTCTCTATCTTTCCAAGTACAAAAAATTAGAGAGAATTCTAGTGCTTCAACTGATCTAGCTCAACCTCTAAAATCAATAATTGATTAACTACTTGGATTAGATTCTCTATGGATTACACAGTTTGTTTCTTGAGATGGAAAATCTCAAGATTGATATTGTTTTCTTTTATCAAATCTTGTTAACTTCCTTTTAGTTTCTAAGGTTGATCAGGAACTCAAGATACAAGGAAGAAGTTGATCTTTCCTTGCATATTCTATTAGTTGTAAAGTTGATTACAATTTAACTGAAGATGCATTGTTAGTGTATCTAGACTAGGCAAAAGCTCGATAAATTCTTATTATAAACTGGTTTTCAAGAGCTCGGATTAAACCTTATGAATAGTAATAATAAATCAAGTCATGTAATTGAGGATTAACTCAGTGGATGTAGAGTTCATCTGTAGTTTCAAATGAAGTTGAACCACTTTAAAAACCTCACGTTTTCTTGATCTATCTTCTCTACATTTTTTATTACTGTATTATTGCATGATTGCAATTTTCATCTAAGTGCATTGTGTATTGTTGATACAATTTTGATATTTTGTTGCTGGTTAATCTGAACAATTAGAAATTGAATTCATAACAATTGCAGTCACTTCAATACATTGTTTATCTTTCAATAGAATTCCTTTAAAAAAAAAAACCCTTGAGCAACAAGAATCCAATCTCTCAAGCATAAAGAGTATATATTTTGCAAACATAAAAAGGCTAAGATCCATTTTTTGGGACTTTCAATTAATATCAAAGCTTTAGCTCTTGATACTCTTTATTTTTCTTAAAGAGAATGGATTCAAGCTTCACATTATTACTAGAATGTCCTCCTATAAATAAGCCACCTACCTTCAATAGACATCATTACACCTATTGAAAACAAAAGATTAAAGACTTTATTGAAGCAACTAACATTAATATGTGGGAACTTGTAGAAGAAGGTTATAATCCGCCTCAAACATTGATAAATGATATTGTTCAACCTAAGCCTAAGTCCTTGTGGATAGAAGATGAAAGAAAGAAGAATCTTCTTGCATCTAAAGCAAAATGGATTATTTCCAACTCACTATCCCTAAATCAATATGAAAGAATTTCAAATTGTACTACTGCAAAATAGATTTGGGATACCTTAGAAATAGCTCATGTAGGAATTGCTCAAGTTAAGGCTTCAAAAGTACATGTTTTGGTATCTGAATATGAAATATTTAAGATGGAAGAAGGTGAGTTAATTAAAGATTTAATTCAAAGATTCACTGCCATCACTAATTAGCTTTTGTTACTCAGAAGGAGTTTTGATAATGCAGACTTAGTAAGATCTCTCACTAAAGAGTGGCAGCCAAAGGTCATAGCCATAAAGGAATCTTTGAAGATGGGAATGCCATCAATCTAAGAGCTCTATGAAAACCTGGAAGAGCATGAATTAGAACTCAAGAGATACAAAAAGACTAGTGATGACAAAAGGACAAGAAATCTAGCACTAAAGGCTACAAAATCCTTTGAAATAGATGATGAGGAATCTAGCACTGATGAAAAAGCTAATGAGAAAGATCAAATGGCACTCCTCAGCAAAAGGTTGTAGAAACTATAAAGGTAAAAAAGGAATAAAGAAAAAAGGAAACCAATTCCACCAAAGAGGAATCAAAAAGACAAAAATGAGCAAGAAAGTTCCTCATATACCTCCACTTGCTATGAATGCAAAAAACTTGGACATTTTAGACCAGATTGTCCAGTGTTCCTAAAGAAACAACTAAAGAATAAGAGAAATAAGAGAAAACCAAATTTCAAGAAAAGCAATCTAGCATTTATGGATGATGAACAAGTTGAATCTATAGATGAAGAAGAAGAAATTGAAGAGGGGGCACTTCTATGCCTCATAGCCAGAATTAATGATGAAGATTAGGTACTTAGAAATCAATCTTTCTTCTACTCTAAAGATTACCTTGATTTAATTGATAACTATCTTAGTGACTGTGAATCTAACTCTGTTGATAATGATCAAATCGATGATTTATATGAAAAGTTATATAATGCTTTGAGAAAGGCTAAGAAAGACTTAAAACAAGCTAGATAGAAAAAGAAGCTTTGCTTGAAAAGATTTAGCAAATTGAAAAAGAAAAGAATGATCTTTATGACTTGGCTAAAAAAGTTTTAACTGAAAATAACGCTTGTAATCAATATGAAATTTACAAATCTAAGATAGGCATATTAACCAAGGCCTTACATGGTTTTGCAAATAGTAAAATGAAGCTAAATGAAATGCTACAAAATCAAACTGATTCACAAAATAGATTTGGTTTGGCATTTAGGCAGCAAACTAAGAAAAGATTAAGAAGAAATTCTGGAGCTATCAAGTCTAATAGAAAGTTTAGACATATTACCTGCTTTTATTGTAACCAAAAGGGACATCATATTAAGCATTGTCCTTATACAAATGGTACATATGAGTTGAAACCCAATGAAAAAATTGTTTGGATACCAAAATTGCTTACCTCTATCAGAAATTTTGTTATGTCTGGTAACATTTTTGGACCCAAGACTTTATAGGTACCACAAATGCAAGTGTAATTCTTGATTTGCAGGTATATAGGAGACACAAAAGTAATCTATGGTTCCTGGATAGTGGATGTTCATGACATATGATCGGAAACAAGGATAAGTTCATGTCTCTCACACACATAACAAGAGGTAAAGTTACCTTTGGTGATGATGGTAAAGACAAAGTCAAAGGTATTGGTAAGGTTGGGAAATTGCCTAATTGTTTTATAGATGACATTTTGTTTGTAGATGGCCTTATCATAACCTACTAAGTATTAGTCAGTTTTGTGAAAAGGGAAACTAAGTTATCTTTAATTCTAATAAATGCCTAGTCATAAACAACAATGACAACTAGGTTAAGCTGCTAGGTAGTAGGATTAACAATATCTATATGATAGACCTAGACTCAGAATCAAATTTAGATTCCACTTGTTTGATCAATATAAATAATGACTTATGGATTTGGCATAAAAGACTTGGACATACCAGCATGGATATCATTGGAGAAATATCTAAAAAGGACCTTGTGCTAGGACTGCCTAAATTAAATTACAACAAGCACAGGATATATGATGCATGCCAAAAAGGAACCAAGTAAAGTCCTCATTTAAATCTAAAAACATTGTTTCAACTACAAAACCTCTTAATTTGCTTTACATGGACTTGATTGGTCCATCTAAAATCAAAAGATATGGAGGTAACCTCTATATTCTTATGATTGTAAATGATTATTCAAGGTTTACATGAACCCTATTTTTATCACACAAATGCGAGACATTTGAAGCTTTTAAAAGCTTGCAAATGTAATTCAAAACCAAAAAGGGTATTCCATTTTAAATATCAGAAGTGATCATGGAGAAGAGTTTGAAAACAAGGACTTTACTAGTTTTTGTGAGACAAATGGCATAAACCATAGCTTCTTAGCACCTAGAACCCCTTAACATAATGGTGTTGCTGAAAGGAAAAACAAATGCTTGGAAGAAATGGCTAGAACCATATTAACAGAAAGTTCCCTTCCAAAAACATTTTGGGCTGATACAATAAACACTACATGCTATGTATTAAATAGAGTTCTAATCAGACCTATTTTAAACAAAACCACCTATGAACTCTATCAAGGAAGGAAGCCTAACATATCATATCTTCATGTATTTGGTTGTAAGTGCTTTATTCACAATAATGGCAAAGATAACTTAGATAAATTTGATGCTAAATCCGATGAAGGAATTTTTATTGAATATTCTTCATCTAGCAGAGCTTTTCATATCTTTAACAAAAGAACTTTGAAGATTGAAGAATCTATACATGTTATTTATGACAAATCTCCATTAAGTGTTGATAGATCTATAGAGAAAGAGAATGAGCAACAAAATCAACTGTTCTCTGACTCAAACATAAACCAACCAGGAGATCAATTACAGAAAACAAATGCAGAATGCAAAAAGGATGACACTGCTGGATTGGACACTTCAAAACTCTAAACATCAAAACAATGGAAGTTCATGCAAAGCCATCCAAGGGATCAAATCATTAGAAAAACATCACAACAAGTAACACAGCAATTTAAAGAACTTTTACAATCACTCAGTATTTTGTCCCAATTTGAACCTAAGAACATCAATGAAGCCTTAATAAATGAAAATTGGGTTTTGGCAATGTATGAAGAGTTGAATCAATTTAAAAGAAATCAAGTTTGGACTCTTGTACCAAAACTTGATAATCATTCTATTATAGGAACATGCTAGGTTTTTAGGAATAAATTAGATGAAAATGGAGTGATCATAAGAAATAAGCTCATTTAGTTGCAAAAGGTTGTAATTAAGAGGAATGAATAGATTATGATGAAACCTTTACTCCAGTAGCTAGATTAAAAGCCATAAGGATGTTATTGGTATACTCTTGTGCAAGAAACTTTAAACTTTATCAAATGGATGTGCAAAGTGCTTTCTTAAATGGCTACATATTGGAAAAGGTGTATGTTCAGCAACCTCCAGGTTTTGAGGATCATGTCCATCCAAATTACGTTTATAAGCTTCAAAAAGCCTTATATGGTTTAAAGCAGGCTCCTAGAGCTTGGTATGACATATTGAGCAAGTTTTTGATTCTAAAAGGCTTTAAAAGAGGAAAAGTTAATATAACACTTTTCATAAAAGATAAGGGAAAAGATATTTTACTAGTACAAGTGTATGTTAATGATATAATCTTCAGTTCTACTAATAATTCCTTATGTGGAAAATTTTCAAAGTTAATGCAGAATGAATTTGAGATGTCCATGATGGGAGAATTAAGATTTTTCTTATACTGTAAATTAAACAAAGTACAAAAGGAACATTCCTAAGTCAAACAAAATACACAATGGAGTTGCTATTCAAGTTTGATAGTTGTAAGCCTATTCGAATTCCTATGAGTCCAACTCTTCAGCTAGATTCTAATGCAAAAGGTAACCCTATTGATCTTACTCCATTTAGAGGTATGATAGGAAGCCTGCTCTATTTGACTACAAGCAGACCTAATATCATGCTTAGTGTTTGTCTCTATGCTAAATATCAAATATAGCCAAAAGAATCACATTTTTTAGCTGTGAAAATGATTTTTAGATATCTCTTAGGGACAAAACATCTAGGCTTATGGTATCCAAAATCAAAGTCTTGTAGTCTTATAGGATATTCAAATGCAGACTATGCAAGTGGTAGGACAAATAAGAAAAGCACTAGTGGAGTATGCCAATTCATTGGACACTCTCTAGTCTCTTGGTCCTGTAAAAAATAAAATAGTGTTACAATATCAACTGCTAAACTAGAGTTGTAGTTGTGCTCAAATCCTTTGGATGAAGCGCAACTATCAAACTATAGTTTGAATTTTTACAAAATTCCTATCTTATGTGATAGCACCAGTGCTATAAATCTCACTAAAAACCCTATTATGCATTCAAAAACAAAACAACACCACTTTATTAGGGATCATGTTCAAAAAGGTAACATCTCTATTGAGTTTGTACAAACTAAATTTCAATTGGCTGATATTTCCACAAAACCTTTGGATGAAAAATCTTTTGTATTCATTCGAAGAGAATTAGGGATATTATACCCTTTGGAAAATGATCCAAAATAATCAACTTGCTATACTTTTCATTGTTAAATTTTGTACTTTGATTTTGCTTATTTGATTTATATCTTGCAAATTCTAACTTAGGCATCAGAGTTTTCTAAGTTTGTTTTGCAGGTACATAGCATGAAACTTAAAGTGCAAATGGTATTAAGTTGTTTGGTATTGATCACTATAGCATATGTCCAGAGTTTTGGAACAAAATTGTCAAAAAAAAAAAAAGATTTTAAGACTCACTGAATCGAATCCTGAATCGATTTGAATTTTCTCAAATTTTTTTAGAGTTTTCAAATTGATTGTCAAATTGATTCACAACTCCAAATTTTACACTACAAATTGATTCATGAACCGATTCAAACAAGTTTTCAAACCTTTAGGAAGAAATCAAATAATTTCAAAATTCTATTACACTGAATAAATTGATTTCAAAATCGATTTGGTCCAATGCAAATCGATTCATCAATTGATTCAACCTTGTTGAAATCGATTCATGGATCGAGGTTGAATCAATTGATAAATCAATTCATCAAAATTTTCCAACATTCAGTCATTGTTTCAAAATTTTTGAAATTATGATACAAACTCCTTGAATCGATTCTAGAATCCATTCAACACTTGAAGTATGCAAAAATAAAATGATTCATGCATTCTGTCTAAAATTGAATAAAATCATTCTTTCGGGGGGAGATTGTTGAAATTACTGACATTTTCTTTTATTACCTTATTCCTACTATATGATGTTATTTTTTATTTTGTCTATAAAATTGAAATTACTGACTATTCCTTTTTGATGTGCCAAAAGGGGGAAAAGACGGATTTTAGATAATGAAGAAAGTAAGTAAAAACTTTAGACAAAAAGGGGGAGAAGGATAAAATTTTAATTGGATGGATATTTTGCTACTTATCTAAAATTATTTGTCGCCATCAAAAAGGGGGAGATTGTTAGCCTAGTTATGAGAAATTGATTAGTCTAGCTATCATTTCTTCAGTTTTGATGTTAAAAAATAATTTTATCTGATGCCACGATCTAACGATCTACTTTGAGTATTTGTTCTTTTTGAAGACTTAAAGTTGATCACATGGCATTGAAGATTTCAAGAGATCCAACCTAGTCTTAGAGCTTATTGATGTTTATAGGAACTTTTGTTAGTGTAATCCAATTAGTCATTGATCTAAATATTTGTCTAAAATATTTTTCTAAGGCTGAAACAAATCAAATGAAATGAGTTTAAATCAAATGTTTTCTAACTATATTTTCTAATGCATTCTCACAAGTTAAACTTTTATAAAAAATTAT
>JANHAO010026031.1:0-11199 GCA_026873985.1 Saraca asoca | reverse complement strand
CAGATATAACAAAAATATAATAATTGAATTGCCATTAAAACGTAATATAATGTATGCAAACAAACAATCATCCCATGATTAGCTTATAGGGCATACACCAGCAGAAGTTTGTGGTTAAGATTGATAACATTGCAGTTAATCACTTCTTCACCTAGCCAAAGTTAATCCCAAAGTAGGGTCATTGGTAAGAGTTCTTGGTAGAAATTGACCCCGAGTTTAAGCAAAAGTTAGGGTAGGCTAGCTAGGTTGTAGATTCCCTTAGTCACAAGGTTAAGCTTATAGCAACAACCTTGATGGCATGCACAACTCATAGTCATATCACTACAACTATATGATAGGGCATAAGAGAGAATTTCACCAAAGATGTTGTTATGGGTATTTTTGGAATCATATAAATGGATTGGTAAAAGCTCAATGGACAAACCCAGTTGATAAAGGCCCAACTCAATCAGGATTGAGGTCATAAAAGCAAGGCATCAGGTCACCAAAAGTGAACTCAAGTCATTGGCTAACAAGTATCAAAGCAGTAACCTCAGGTCGTTAAGGACGAGGTCTAGCTTGTAGCCCAAGGCATGCCGTCCCAGCCATTAATTCCAAGAAGACTATTCAATTACTTATTTAATAGGTATCTATTATTAACCGTTGTAACCAATTTATGATTCATTTCCATTATGTAATACATTGCAACACCCTAGCTAATATAAAAAGGGGATGAAATCATTGTAAAAGAAGATGAACAATAATATATTCTTACCCACCAAAATACTTAACAAAAAGACTAAGAAATAATATAACCATGGATGTAGGCCTTGCACCTAGCTGAACCATATTAAAAACTCTTGGTGTCCCCCTGTTCTTTCTCTCTTTCTCTCCCTTCCTTTCAATTTTGTCTTCACAACTTACAGTCTGGGGTATCAAACTTAGGTTGACCAGATTTTATTGTCAACATTTTGGCACTAGAAGAAGGGCCTTAAACTGCATTCTTTCTCTTTAATTTATCATGCAACTTCAATAGGTAGAAGGAAAACCATGAGGAGTATAGATGCTACTATTGACCAGCCTGAGGGTCACATGGAACTACAGTGGGATATGCTACTAGTTGGAGGCTTGGTTCTTCCTAGAAGAGGCACCTTTACCATCCCCACTACGAGTGCTATCGCTAGCATGGCTCCATGACCCATTGCTAGCTTACTATTTTTGTTCCATGGACTGATGAAGTGCAATTGTGGCACCAATGTCAAGAAGCGCTTGAAATCATGGTGAAAAAGTTGGCTAATGTGGTTAAGGCGCTAGCTTAGGCACAAGCTTAAGGTGTGTGAGGACAAGTTCAGGTCGCTATGCCCAGAAGAGAACTCTAGCAACCATAAAAAGGAGCTTGGTGGGAGAAGCTAGTAAGAGAAGAACATCAGTGAGCTAGTTCAATTCACTCTTCAAATTCATGGCCAAGGTTACAGGTCCATCGAGCTCACAAGGATGATGATGGAGATAATCAGTGATGTAATGGTTCATGTCGAAATGAAAGCTCGAATAGGACTAATTAGGGACGTAGATCATATTGTTATTCGATGGGTCATGATCATAGTAGAAGGCATGGAACCTTAGATCACCATTCCCATGACCAAGGAGGTGCAAAGAGCCATCGAACCACCAGCCGCTGATCTGAAGCAAAAGACCTGATGGTGGAAGAGCTACTTTAGAGGGTACAACAATTAGAAAAATGCCCTCTAACTTAGGATTGTTGAGACCATTATGAGGAGAGGACACCATTCACTAGGGAGATTGAGATAGTGCCTCTTCCTTGTAGGTTTAAGATCCCCAACATCCCACAGTATATTAGGGATAGTGATCCATATGACCACCTAGATGCATTGAATGTCCAGATGGATCTTTAGATGACCAATCCGCTAGTTAAATGCCACGTCTTCCTAGCCACCCTTGGAGACATACCTCAGACATAGCTCAGGAGTCCCCCAGCTCGTAACATTCATAGTTAGGAAGAATGCCAAAGGAGATTCGTTAACTAGGAAAGGCACTAATAAGGTAGCTCACACCATCCTGCCACCTTACGACAATCTTTTAGCAAAATAATGAATCACTAAAAGACTACCTTATTTGGTTTAGGCACAAAGTCAGCAATGTGGAAAACCTCTTTGATGAAAGCATATTGACTGCAATCTCAGTAGGACATAACAAGGATGGAAACCTATATGGAAACATATACAAGTCTCCAGTGAGGGATCTAGGTGAATTTTATGAATGAGCTGCCAAAGAGATCTGGTGGGAGGAGACCTTTGGCTCGAAGAAGTCCAATAAGGAGGATGATGCAAAAAGCTCTAACAAGAATAAAAAGAGGAGTAATGATAGGAATAATAAAGAGATTCAAAAGGATGGCTCAGATAATCAAGTTGTAAAAGAGGCCTGAAGTGAGCAACCTCAGCATCAAGGTTGCCAAGATAGCTATAGCATCTTGTCAAACACCCAAGGCATGATATTTGTAATAGAAAAGGATAGGGATGACTTTGGGAAGCCCAATCCCATAAGGATTACCATCAGGCTTAGAAACAAAGACAAGTTTTATACCTATCATGATGAAATCAAGCACAATACTTTGAATTGTTGGGCACTCAAAGACGCGATTGAGGATTTGACTCATGCTAGCTGAGGCGCATCCATGCGATCTACCTAGGCACTCGACTCGTGCTAGCTTAGGTGCAACTTTCATGTGACCTACTTAGGCACTTGATTCGTGCTAGCTAAGGCACATCCATTTGACCTACCTAGGCACTTAATTAGACAAATGTACATTGTCATGGTTTACTAGCTGGGGCATAACCTACCTGGGCATTTAACCTAACAAATATACATTGTCATGGTTTAGAAGTTGAGGCACGACCTAAAGAGCACTCAACTTGACAAATATAAGTTGTCATGGTTTGCAAGCCAAGGTGCATCTATGTGACCTAGTGGGTAACAAGATTGCTAGCTGAGGTGCATTCATGTTAGCCTAAGTGTTATTATTTACAACCTACTTGGGTAACATGATTACTTGCTGAATTACATTATATGACCTATTGGCATTCAACTTGACATATCCTTTTGAGGTCCATTTATATTAACTTATATGTTATCATTTACAACCTACTTAGTATTCAGCTTGACTAATGTTTAATTCATGATTTGCTAGCTATCATATGTAGCCTATAGAGCATTCAATTATGAAAGATGAGAAGAATCAAGTAGGAATGTTATAAAAAGTTCATTCAAAACCTTTTTCAATGAGGTAAATTTACATAAGATAGTTTAAGTGAAACTTAAAATTACAAAATCATAGCTTAAGAAAAAGGTTAGCCCTTAGTGGCTGAGCTCTTATGGGACGGAGGGTTGACATATGTTCCATGACCTATGAGTTGCTTTCTCTTTGAATAGCACCCTGAGTTGGAGAAACTCCACCTATGGACTTTGAACCCTTATTAGAAGAAGTTGCCTTTGCAGCCTCCTTGAATCACTTTATAGCCTTAAGAGCATCCTTACCAAAAAAGGAGAAGTCCATCTACAGGTGCTACTCCCACAAAGTTTAAAAGAAGAAGGCACTAATTTCAAATACCACATCTTCTTCCACTTTTGCAACCAACACAATGGTATCTGCGTTAACTCGGACAACCTCTTCCTTTCCCAGAGCAACTTCTTCCCTAGCCACCTCATACTTTTTCTTAGTAGCCTTAGCTCGCTGCACTGCCACATCTAGTTTGCCCTTTACTCTAGTTAGCTCATCAACTACTTGATTGAAGTCTAATATGATAGCCTCATGACTTTCCACCTCACGAGATAGAGCTTCCTTGACTTCTTTTTTGGCAACCTTAACGTTTCTTGTTCTATCCTTCAGCTCCAATGCCTCAGTGGTCATAGTGATCAGGTTGCTCTAAAGTTTTTTAAGTTTTTCCTTCCCTTCATCCCAATCTAGGAGTACATCCCTCAATTTTATTGCTCTTAGCACACTCTAAAAAATCAAATGGTCAAGTCAAATTACAAAGAGGTAAAAGAACCAAGGTGAAAGGACTTTACTTACCAATAGGTCATGATGAGCTATATAGCCCATCAATCCCTCACCTGAGAATTCATTTGACTCTAATGCTCTAGTGCAGGGCTTTAGGATTTTATCCACATTTTCCCAAAGGAAGTCGAAGTACTCCTCTATCTTTGGGCCAGGACCAGAAGGTTGCTTCTTGGTCTCGACCTTAGGTGCCACCCATTATGAAGAGGCAAAGCTTTCTTCCCTTTATCCATTCTTCATTTCATGGTAGGAGGCTCGAATGGGGATGCGACCTCAACTGCTTCAACCAACTCAGGATGTGAGGTGGGAGCTAGCACTTGTGAAGATGCTACAACCAAGGCTAAAAACGATTGACTTGTAGTAGCAAGGGTTACAATAGCATCAAGAGTCAATAAGGTCATGACAACAACATGGTTTGCAGATCGAGCAAAATGAAGGGTTAGTGGCTTTCAGAGGATGAGCCTCACCATGTTTTCGTAGTCTTGAAAGTTTGTTGGGATGACCTCTCTAATTAGCTGAGCTCCAATCTCTCTAGTGAGTTCAATGTTTAAAACCAGAGCAAGCTTATGTGAATGCAGGAGATCCTTGTCAAATTTGAGGTCATTTTTTAGATCGTCCACAACAGTGAACTGACCTAACACTTCAAACTCCTTAGCCCTAAGCATTGGTTTCTCTTTGCCAGCCCATCTGCAAAATGAAATAGAATGTCAAAAAAATATAATAAGTACATGAATTCATGGAAGCTCGCACATTCTTAGCTTGCTTGCTAGGAGTAAGAGTGAAGCTAAAGTTGTGAAGATTATGCAAAGTGAGCAAGAAACATAAAACCAATGGTTTTTGTAGTTCCCCACATTAGACTTGCCCTTAGTGTCACCTTGCAGCAAAATTATCTTATACTCAGTCTGTCAAGCCAAAAGATAATAAATCCCATCTTACTGACCCATGCTTCTAATGCTATAGAGAGAGCAAAGTACCTTTGCAAATGGTGGTGGGAGATTATTCCTCAGGTAAACAAGTGTAAGTGAGGTAGGTTGGGAGTAAGAGTTTAGGGTAAGCTAGAACAGGCAAAGCTTCAATTTATTCAACAAATTAATAATGTAAGGGTGGACTGGGAACCTAAACCCAGCGTCAAAGTGATGAGTGCTAATGGTGACAAATCTTGAAGGAGGATAAGCTGCATGGTCATAAAGAGAAGGAGCCATGATACAGCAGCCCTTGGGGAAGTGGTATGTTTCTGTTTTGCTCCTAAGCTTGTTGATCTTGATGGTTGAAGAATGGTGATGGAACACCATGTGATCTAGAGACCTTTGACTCCTAGAAACTTACTGACCTTCACTAGGTCAGGACAAGCAACAAATTGTTTAGCAACCTTATCGCTCCCAGAGGCCATTTTATCTATGGTAGACACACTCCGAGCTAGAGAATCAAGCTCATCAGCACTTCCTACTTAGTGACCTTGGCATTTATAAGCTACCATCTACACAGAAGGAGGAATAGTCAGGTCACTTCAAGCCGACCATACCTAAAAACTAAAACTTCTATTTGCTAGATAGGAAATCTCTTATGTAGCAAGCCATACACGCCTCATTGCCACATCTAAGACAAACCACTCAAAACATAGGGGGCTTGACTAATAAGCCTATCAATCACTAAACTTAGGAAGCAGGTAGAAAGCTAGACTCTACAATCTATGACCTTAAACTACAAGCATTTTATCAAATGAATGGCATGCTAGTTTCCACAAACAACAAAAAGAGCACAAAGAAGCATACAACATAATAAATTGGCACATAAAAAGTCCTAGTAACTAATGAGCACGCACCAAACTCTCCAAGCAACAAAGTATCAGAAATCCACAAAAGCAAGATACTAATGAAAAGTAGAAGCTTAGAACCAAGGAAGTGCTAAAAACTTACTATATAAATGAAGTAAGATATATTTTGAATAGAATGATTAATCTCTGGCAACCTGAATCCAGGGACTACTATGGCAAACTTGATAAAGAAGGAATGGTGGTGACTACTTGAGAACTTGAGAAACAAGAAAGAGGCAAAGCGTCAATTTTCAAAAATAAGAGGGAAAAAAGGTTTTCTCACCTTATATAGCTTGGATGGCCTCGCCATCCGATTTAGAGACTAATCAACTACCCTTGATCCAATAGTCTAGTGAATAACAAGGCTTACTCATCACCACACTGGTGGCTATAGGAAAATGCACACATTTAATGCGATAATGATGGTATAGGTAGATAAAATGATAGAATAGAAGTCTGAACAACAGCATGGCTAATTGCGATCACCAGCTTTTACCAGCAAACTATAGCTCCAAGTCTATAGATCGCACTAAGAACTAGGAGGCTAATGTTATGGGGATTTTTGAAACTAGACAAATGGGTTAGTAAAAGCTTAATGGACAAGCCTAGCTGATAAAGGCACATATCAACCAGGATTAAGGTCACAGAAGAAAGGTATCAGGTTGCCAAATGTGAACTTAAGTCACTGGCCAACAAGGGTTAAAGTACCAACCTTAGGTCATTGAAGACAAAGTCTAGCCCATGACTTGAGGCATGCCCTCCCAGCCATCAATTTAGAGAAGACCATTCAATTACTTATTTAATAAGAATCCATTATTAACTATTGTAACCAATTTATTATTCATTTCTATTATGGAATGCATTGTAACACCTTGGCTACCATAAAAATGGGTTGAAATCATTGTGAAAGAGGACGAACAATAATATACTATTACTCTACTAAAATACTCAGCAAAAAGATTGAGAAATAATATAACCGTAGACATAGGCCATGCATCTGGTTGAACCACATTAAAAACTCCTAGTGTCCCCCTATTCTTTCTCTCTATCTCTCTCTTCTTTTCAATTTTGCCTTCATAACTTGTAGTTTAGGGTACTGGACTTGGGTTGATTGGATTTTGCCATTAACAGATCTAATGGCTCAAACCTTCATGAATCTTGCCAAAGAGGGCAAAACTCATCAGTTTTAGGTAGAGGATTATCTACTATTGATAAAAGGGAAAAGACTTTTTGTCCCTAAATCTGGCAACTTCAAAAAGTTACTTCTGAAAGAGTGTCATGATGCATTATGGGCAAGCTATCTGGGATGATAGAGAACTTATACCTTGTTGAAGTAAGGTTACTATTAGCTGTAGATGTATGATGATGCAGTCGATTACACCAAAACCTGTCTCAACTACCAGTAAGATAAGGTCATGAAAGATAAGGCAGTGGGACTTTTGGAATCGTTGCAAGTACCCAATAGACCATGGAATAGTATCTTACTAGACTTTATTTCTAGCTTCCTAAAGTGGGAGATTTTTCCACTATTTTGGCTATGGTATATTGCTTTTTGAAGTATGGAACATTCATCTCAACTTCCAAGTACTGCATGATGGAAGAGAGAGCCTAGTTATTTTTCAAGTTCATGGTTAAATACTAGAGGTGTTTACTAGAACATTGCGAGTGATCGAGACAAAAAATTCATTGAGACTTTCTAGTCCAAACTTTTCAACCTTCTCAGATCACAAATTAACATA
The DNA here is from genome assembly GCA_026873985.1 of Saraca asoca. NCBI lineage: Eukaryota > Viridiplantae > Streptophyta > Magnoliopsida > Fabales > Fabaceae > Saraca > Saraca asoca. The sequence continues at coordinate 3,596 of JANHAO010026031.1, read as the reverse complement.
TCATCTAGTTATCATCCTTAAACTGATGGTTAAACCAAGCGATTTAATGGCCTTTTGGAGGAGTACTTGAGAGATTTTGCAAGTGCAAATCAGAAGAATTGGACATAACTACTTGATGTTGCATAGTTTTGCTTTAACACTGAAAAGCATTTGAGATTGCAACAGATCAATAGCCGCTTTTAGCCCATATAGTGTTTGAGCAGCACAAAGGTGTAAATCTAAAAGCACACCACTTCACCAAAGACTGGAAGCTGAATGTAGAAATTGCCCAAGCTTACTTAGAGAAAGCATCAAAGAGAATGAAAAAGTGGGCAAATATGGGACACTGAGATTTGGAATTCAAGGTGGGAGAACTTGTATTAGTGAAGCTAATGTTGGAACATTTAAAGAGCCTTAGATTGAAAGACAAAAGATTGATCAAAATATATGAGGGGCTAATTCTTGTCATTGTAAAAGTTGGGAAAGTAGCTTACAAGATTGCTCTATTGGAGTGGCAGAAGATACACTCTATTATTCATGCCAGCAAGTTAAAGCCATACATCCAAACACTATAAATTCAACCCACAACCAGCCCACCAGGCCAAAAGTAAACCTTAGTAAGCTAAAGCATAAAGTAATAGAGGAGATTCTAGTATAGCATGTAATGATTGTGAAAGGGTGCCTAAGGAGAGAGTTTTTAGTAAAGTGGAGGGGTTTAGGAGACGAGGAGACCAACCAAGAGTAAATTAAAGACTTAACAGATTTAGAAGAGCATATTCAAGCCTGTCAAGCAACAGAATCTACAAGGACTTCAACCAATTGAGTGGGGAAGAATGTCTCAAATTGTCCTTGTGCACTAGTTTAGTAGGCAAATGTACTCTATTTGACATGAAACATGGTGGATAAATCAAGCATGGCATGGAGGTCTTCTAGCGTGAATTTGGAAGCAATGCAATATGTGTTCTATTTTTTCATTTTTTTTCCTATTTTGGGGCTATTTATGTAATTTTAAACAAGATAATTTGTCTAGTGCAAATAGATAAGCATATGGTTGTGATCCTTGGAATTTTAGCTTTCCATTCATGTAAAATAATGTACAAAGACCTTCCCAACTTAAGAGAAAAAGCCTTATGTCAACATATAAAAAGTATGTCTAGCCTTGCCATTAGGGCTTTGGCATAGAATGCTCTTTAGAGGGGTAGTGTCTGATGACCCTTGATAGGGAATTGTGACATTAGTCTAGGGGTTGTAGTGTGTAGCTTGATACCTCTTCTACACACTCCAATTTATATAACAAGCCTTAATATGAATCAAAGAAGTAGCCCCTCTTCAATATATATTGTTCCATTTTTTACCAAATTTTGCTCATGTTGCATGAGTTGCATTCTTAGGTGGCTTGTTGTACTTGTTTCGGCTTGCTTTGTACTATGCGATGTGTTACCTTTGTCCCTACATGCAAATGAATGACTAACCATTGATTGGCTTACTTTCAAGTGGTAGATAAAAAATGCCACACGGTCTACCTTGTGAACTTGTCAACTCATGATACATTGATATGCCTGTTTGTTGAAATCAAGTAATTGAAGAATATTGGCCATTCAACTTGTTTGGATGCCATTTATGCAACCATGAAAGCAAATCAAGAGTAACCTTGAATTACAGGACCTAGTGACTGCTTAATTGATATCCTATATTCAGTTTGAAATCTAACAAAGATAAACAAAGACGGTTAATTTGAAAAATTAACCGAGCTAAGAAGAATATAATTAAACCGAATAGCATCATCTTTAACATTACAATCCACTTCCAATATCTTATAATAATCAATCATAGTGTAATATACAACTTTATGATTCAAACGTGCATCTAAATCTTCATCAAATAAAGTGACAAATAGATTCAAATTGGAGACAAAATGGATGGATGGAATCAACTACTTCTCAAAATGGGCCAAAATGCCGTTATCTTTGGTAAATTTTGGACATCACCTTGATGTAAAAGTTATATATTTCGAAAAGGAATAGAGACATCCTTGAAACATGGTAACCTATAGAGAGAGATTAGTTAATTCAATCCACCGCAGCGACAAACCAACATGAATGCCAACGAAGATTCATAACCTCAAGTGATACTTGAATTTTAACAAGAGCACATCTATCAATTCAATGAAAATTAGCATTATATGAAAGAGGAAAGGAAAGTAAAAAAAGAGAGGAATAAATTTATCCCCACATCAAAAAATCAATGTGGGAATGCTACACAATGTGCGAGATTCACAATGAGTTTTTTCTTCTTTTTTTTTAGGGTGTATGAAAGTGAAATTGAGAAATAAGATCCGAGAATAATAAAAGTGAAGAGAGAAAATCCCTATCTTTAATCTCAATGTCACTTAATGTGGAAGAAAATAAATGATGCGTCACAAGTAAGTAATCTCTAATGTGGCGTGAAAAGAGACAATACAATTCAAAAATTGGCAAATGTGACGTGTGATGAAGTGAAACTTTGGTGATGCATAGTTTTTATTAAATAATGTAGATAAATTATTTAAAATACGTTTATAAATATCAAAGTAACTGACTTTGAACTGTCAGTGAGATGATTTTCAAAAAATAATTGATTAACAAGCTAAAAAATTTATGATTTAATTTAACGTAATACATTAAATGTACACTTAACATCATATTACTAGCTTTATTGACGTTGAATTCACTTTTATTCTTTCTATTTTTTTAAAATATTTAAATTCAAAAAATTTAAAAATAACAAGCAACGGGAAGCAAAACGAGATCACTTTCCTATTGTATTATGCGATAAATTTAAATCAGCATATTAACCCCTGAGAGTTTTTAACTTATTTTAACCGTCAAACAAAAGCAATTCTAATTGGAATTTATGTTTTTCAATTAACTACATCCCCTCCGCTTCACGCGTAAAACAGAATTAAAATTTCAGGAGCGCCGATTGGGATTCATTCATTTTCTATTATATGTTTCTATTTAAAATTTGTTTATTTTTTTGTATTGAATCAACTCTAGAAACAAAGTTTCCTGCTTGTTGTTCAAACCAACTTTTCTTAGGATTAATGAGCTCACATCAATATTGTAAGTATGTTGAGGTATAACTTTCTTTCTTCAACAAATATCCAAATAAAGGACATCATATTTTTAGTTATTTCAATCATATATATTGATGAATTGTAATAGTTCCATATAAAAAAAGAATTAAAAGAAAAAAATTTATGAAACTAAAGCTATAAGAAATTAAACATAATATTAAATAATTCAAATGATATAAACAATATCAATTAATCTAGAATAAGTCATTAAACTATATCTCTACAGGTCACTTGCAACATTCAATGTGCATAGACTTAGACTAGAATAAGTCATATTAGTGTAAGATGGGTTAGAATAAGTTTTATAATTCAAAACTTAGATTGAGAAAGAACCACAAGGCAGATTGGACTATGGCCTCAGGGACTTGAGCCAACCAGCCAATCAAATACTAGAGACAGTTAATCGATTGATACAATCTTCACTACAACATTTTTGCCTTTAGACAACACTAAATCCGACAACATTTAAAAACCGTTGCCTAATACTAGAATAGGCAACAGT
>JANHAO010026030.1:0-11191 GCA_026873985.1 Saraca asoca | reverse complement strand
TTTAAGATGGGCTAATTTACAATATTAATTTGCATTTGTGTAATTCAAGTTTTATAAAATATGCTCTAAATTATGGAAATCCACACGAAAAAATCTTAGCAATCTCCCACTTGGACAACATAGTTCATAACATAATAAAGAAAAATTGTTCTTTGCATTATCATATGTGGCCACTTCAAGAAATGTCAAATTAATTATGACACTATTATAAACATATGTCTAAATTAAGATCATAAATATTCAATAACGTAGATGTTATGGGTGATTTTTGGACAATGCAAAATGGGCTGGCAAAAGCCCAGTAAGAAACTAATCTAGTCAGAAGAGGCCCAGATCACTCAAGAACTAAGGTTGCATGGCAGAGGCATTAGCTTGCCGACCGCGAGCTCAGGCACGGGACAAGGCCAAGACAGTAGCCCCGACTCATTAGAGATGAGCCTCAACTCATATGGCCAGTAGGTCGCACTAGCTCAAGCTCGAGCTTGAGTAATCAAATACGAGCTCGATATCGCTGGTCTAAGGTAGGCAGTGACCCTAGGACAAGAGCCCCAGCTCGCAGGACAGAGCACACTGCCCAACTAGAGACTTGCTATGGCCGAACGTTAACTCGAGGCAAGTGGCAAATCGGTGAACACCAACTTGTAGCTTGAGGGACCCATTCATAAAAAATAATTCACAAAAGCCGACCTGCAGTCTGTAAAAGCTAATTTGCAAAACTCTAAGGTGTCAATACATTTATTACTTGATATGATAGATTTACAATTCATTAAATTATATTTGTAACCTTCTAACCTCTATAAAAGGGGGAGGAATAGATACAAAAGGGATCCCCCTGGAGAATATATACTGTAACTCTAGTAAATTTTCAAAGAAATAAAATCATCTGTGGATATAGGAATCCAAACAAAGGATTTTAGCTGAATCACGTTAAAAAACCTTAGTTGCTTTCTCCCTATTCTTCCTCATCATCTTTGACCCATGGCATTTGTTTCATTTTTGCATTTGTCATATACTCATGCAACCAGAATGCAGTTTAGCGATTTCAAGAACTATTCTGAGTGACTAAGATTTGGACTTACCAAATTTTACTGTTAATATTTTGGCACTAGAGGAAAGGCCCATCTACTTTTTAGTTACTTTTTTGTCTAGCTACAATGGTTAGAGGAAGAACCATAAGAAGCTCAGACACTCCAGTTAACCAGTTGGCAAATACTCCCACTGTTGATATCATCGCTGGTTTGCCCCCCAAAACTCACCGCCAACCTGTCTTTATTCCCAGAATTAATGAGGTGCAGACATGTCACCTACTTTAGTAAACATTTGAGAATATAGTAAGAGAGTTGACAGAAGCGGTTAAAGTGATGACGCATGCACAAACCTTCAACACACAAAAATAGGTTGAGATCACTGCACAACTCCAATAGTTATGTGAAAGAGCCCAAAAGGACAGGTCATCCAGATGAATGCATCAGCACACTAATTCAGCTTGCTCCACTAATCAATGGACGAAGTCAGAAGTTCACCAAACACATTATAATCATGATCGTCAATGGCATGGGAGCTCGCACCAAGCTGAAAGCTCGAATAAGACCGATCGAGGGCACACCTCAGGTCGCTACTTCCACGACTAAGAAAAAAGAAGCCAATAATCTTCTAGTCAATGACCTGGGGCACGGGACCTGATAGTGGAAGAGTTGTTTTAGAAGGTGAACCAATTGAAGGAACGCTTTCGAGTTTAGAATGATAAAAAACATTATGAGAAGAAGACACCATTCTCCAAAGAGATTGAAATGCAGCCCCTTCCTCACAAATTTAAAATTCTCACAATTCCGCCATATGATGGGGATAGCGATCCATTTGACCACTTGAATGCATTCAATGTCTAGATGGATCTTCTAGTTAAATGTTATGTCTTCCTAGCTACACTAGGAGGCATACCTTATGCATGATTTAGAAGTCTCCCAACTCGCAGTGTTAATAGATGGGAAGAGTGTCAAAGGAAATTCCCCAACTAGTACTAAGCATTGAAAAAGTAGCTCATAGCACCTTACCACCTCGTGATGGTCTTTCAACATAAGCATGAATCACTAAAAGACTACATAACTAGGTTTAGACACGAGGCTAATTCTGTAAAAAATCCCTCAGAAGAAAATATCTTGGTAGTGATCTCAATGGGACTTCGCAAAGATGGAAAGTTGAATAAAAGCTTATACAAGACCCCGATAAGAGATCTAGCTGAATTCTACGATCGAGCTGCCAAACAGATTAGGTGGGAAGAAACCTTTGGTCCTGGAAAATCTGATCAAGTGAGTAGTATCAAAAAGAGGAGCAATGACTGGAGTGGCGAGGACAGTCAGAACAATCAGAAGGCCAACTCTCATATCCAGCTTATGAAGAAGGAGAGGATCTAATGACCTCAACATCAAGGTCGCTATAAAAGCTATAACGTTCTATTTGACACTTAAGATAGGATCTTCGTAGTAGAGAGAGGTAAGGAAAACTTCAAGAAGCCTAAGCCCTTATAGACTCCCAACAGACTCAAGAACAACAAAGATAAGTTCTGTACCTATCATAATGAGATTGGGCACAATACTTTAGAATGCTAGGCATTCAAGGATGCCATAGAAGACCTTATCAAGAAAGGTTACTTGAGGGACTATGTAGTCTGACCCTCTAAACAACAACCTTAACAACCCCAGTGAATCACTAATCAAGAGCATGGGCCTTCAATTAAAACCATATTTTAATCTTGTAATGATATTCAAAAGTTAATGAAAGCATCTCAAGTCTTTCTATCCAATAATCTTCAGTAAAATGTTATTCAAGAAGAGAGTTACTTTGTGTTGATAAAGTCAAACTCGATATCATTGCTGGCTTTTCAACTGAGGCACCTCGAGTGCTAAATTCATTGCCAGCTTTTTAGCTGAGGCACCTTGTGTGCTAAATTCATTGCCAGCTCATCAACTAAGGCACGGAGAAGCTAAAATAAACTCATTTCCAGCAAAAGTTATAAGCGCACTCATTTCTAGCAGAGGCTATAAGCTTACTGAGATGTATAGGTGCTAAAATAAACTCATTTCTATCAGAGGCTATAAGCTTGCTAAGGCACAAAGCTGCTAAAATAAACTCATTTCCAATACAGGCTATAAGCTCACTGAGACATAGAAGCACTAAAATAAACTTATTTCTAGCAAAAGCTATGAGCTCACTAAGGTACAGAGGCACTAAAATCAAACTTATACTACCCACTGAGTAATAAAATTACTGTGGTACAACCCACAAGGTATAGGTTTCATGCGACCTATTGTTCGTAACTTACGTGCAACCTATTGCTTGCATCTTACATGCAACTTGTTGCTCGTAGCTCACATATGACCTACTACTTATAGCTCTACTACTCGTAACTTATGTACAACCTATTGCTCATAGCTTTTATGCAACCTACTACTAGGTGCAGCTCTCATAGGCCCTACCTGGGCACTCTACCATGACCAATAGAGGCACTCCAGTGCTCAAATTCATTACTAGTCAAAAAATATGATAGATTGGTCTAAACATTTCATTTAGCTATGATATACAGAACATCTAACACAATACTCATGGAAAAAGTTCATTCATTGAAAGCTTTACTTCACGAGGTAAATTTACATCAAAAGACTCAAAGTACAAATTAGAATAAGCCTACAGCTATCACATTCTAAAAGGAAGGAGCAAAGCTCCAACTAGCCAAAGGGTTGACAAGCATGCTAGCTCTCCAATCTTCTTCTTATCATCCCCCTTAGCTAAAAGCTCCTTCTTACCCCAACACTAAAAATTCAAAAGAAATGAAAGGACGCAGCTTGAAAGGCTGAGTTTCGTGGCATAACCATAAGAAAGTTATGAAGAACCATGAGAAAATAATCTAAAATTTATGCAAGATTTACCAGAATCCTCAAAGAAGAATTTTCCATGGAAGCTTCCTATACGGCAGGGCATAGACACCTCATTAAAAAACTAAATCATTAGAAACATGAGAAGCTTAGCTAAAGCACCGATCAGGTCACTTTATGGAAGAGGAAGAAGGGTTTCTCACATTTTAAATAAACCAGCCTAGCTTCACCAAAAGATCCAGAGGATATTTGGTTGTTCTTAATTGAACGATCTAGGAGAAAAAAAGGCTGCCATTCTAACAGCTATCAAACATGCACAATAAGAGGTATGACTTGGTGTAGATGAAGTGAAAGATCAAAGCTTGAAAAGATAACACTATAGATTGCAAACGAGGACCTTGCCAACAAACTGCAACTCCCAATTTGCAAGGCAGACTGAGAGTCAGAGAGCTAATGTTGTGGGTGATTTTTAGGCAATGTAAAATAGGCTAGCAAAAGCCTAGCAAGAAACGAGTCTAGCCAGGAAAGGCCCAGATTGCCCAAGAATTGAGGTTGCATGGCAGATGTATTAACTCGCCAGTCCCAAGCTTGGGCATAATACGAGGCCAAGACAGTAACCCCGATTCATTAGAGATGAGCCCCAACTCACATATCCAGTAGATCGCACCAGTTCAAGCTTGAGTCATCAAATACGTGCTCAAAATCGCTAGTCTAAGGTAGGAAACAACCCCAGGACAAGAGCCCCAACTCGTAGGATGGAGCACACTATCTAATTAGAGACTTGTTGTGGCTAAACGTTAACTCGAGGCAAACAACAAACTGACAAACACTAACTTGTAGCCTGAGAGACCTACTCGCAGAAAGCAATCTACAGAAGCTAGCATATAGTCTGCAGAAGTTGATTTGTGACCTTTTAGTCTCTATAAAAGGGGGAGGAACAAATACAAGGGGGATCTCCCCTAGAGAATATATACTGTAACTCTGTCAAATTTTCAAAGAAATAAAATCATCCATGGATGTAGGAATCTAAATAAAGGATTTTAGCTGAACTAGGCTAAAAAACCTCAGTTTCTTTCTCCCTGTTCTTCCTCATCATCTTTGACCCATGGCATTTCTTTGATTTCTACATTCGTCTGATACTCATACAACTAGATTGTAGTTTGGAGGTTTCAAGAACTATTCTAGTTGACTAAGATTTGGGCTTACCAAATTTTACCATCAACAGTAGACATCATATTTAATAGAGATACTAATGTCATACATGTTTGGGTACCTACACCTTAATGACCATAGCATAATAAGAAATATGAGTAACAAGATTTACATCTTGATAAATGTGATTATATGTAAGTCTCCACATAATGGTACAAGCATTTATTCAGGATGCCAAATGAGATTCAACAATCTCAACACGATAGTGAGATAGGGTCTATATATCTCCATTGACAAGTCATAACACAATGTGATCAAATAACAAAATATTGCAACATTATTGTGTTTCACAAATCTCAAGATTCACAATAATACAAGTTCATCATTTCAATAAGAAACATGAAATTCTCAATAACCCTAAACACCTAAAGGCTAAGCCAAACTCATTCTACTTACTTGTTTATGAAACAATCTTCTAAGCCTTTGGTTAGTGGATCCACAAGCATATGATCTTTGGCAACATATATGATGCTTGTGTATCTTCTTTCTATCAATTATATTTAATATCAAAATACTTTGTAAAGAGGAACTTTCTTTAATTTTGAGAGAAACACGCTGCTCGCAACATATGGTTAAGGTCTTAAAAATGCTCTAAACAACCTTAAATACACATATCATTTTCCTTAACTAAATAGCCTCACAAAGGGCTTTATAACATGTGACATGTTGAACAACATACAAAATCAAAATTAGAGTAGCCTGTAACTATTAGATTATCATATCTGTGATAGGCTAGCAAAAAATTCTATACACCTCATAGGTACTTCACAACTTTCTTTATGGCAATCTAATGTCTCTAACTAAGATCACTCAAGTGTCTTCTAACTACATCAATCGTGTAAGCAATATCAAGATGTGTACATATTTGAACATACATTAGGCTACCAATAATAAGCGCATATGGGACCTCTTTCATACTTGATCTTTCTTCATCATTTTGAGGATACTGTGCTTTAGAAAGAATCTTGCCCTTTTGGAAGGGCATAAAACTTTGAGACTATAAGGACATGTTGAATATTCTGAGTACCTTTTTAATATATGATATTTGAGATAAGCCAAGAAAACCTCAGGATCGATCACTGTGGATTCGTATACCTAGCAAAAAACAGGCTTCACTAGGATCCTTCACATCAAAATATGTCAACAGCATTTACTTTGTCTCAATCAGAAAGCTCATATCATTACTTAAAAGAAGAATATCATCGACATACAAAACCAAAATCATTAATCTATTTGTATCCATATTAAAATGGATACACTAATCTATATTATTCTTCTTGAATTTAGGATAAGTAACAATCTCATCAAACTTGAGATATCATTGTCTAAATGCTTGCTTCAAATCATATATAGACCTTTTCAATTTACACACCAAGTGTTTTTTACCCTTTTCATGGAAACCATCTGGCTAGTTCACATAAACAACTTTTTACAAATCATGATTCTAGAAAGTCATCTTAATATCCATTTGATATTGCTCCAGATTGAAATGTATCACCAACATCATAACAATTCAAAACAAGTCTTTGGTCGAAACAAGTGAGAAAGTTTCTCTACAATCAACACCTTCTTTATGAGTGTAGCCTTTACTAACAATCTTGCCTTATACCTTTCAATCTCCTTTTGAGCATCCTAGTTAGCCATAAAGACCTATTTCCATCCAACAAGCTTGTAACTAGCATGTAATTCCACTAGATTCCACACATCATTTTGGCACATGGAAACCAATTTGTCCTTCATACCTTTCATCCATTCCAAAAATTAACACTTGAAATTACTCCTTGAAAATTGGTGGGATCATTTCATCATTGACGTTAAACTCATGCTCATGTAGGTACACTAAATAATTGCTTGTGATTGCTAGTTTGCGAGCCTTTTGGGATCTTCTCAAGAATATCTCTTCATTTATAGGACTTGGTTCATTTTCTTCTACTAGTGGAGCACTTAGTTCTCCAACTTCCACCATTGGTTCTACCATTTGTCATACTAGATCATTTTCTAGATCAACTCGATATGTGTCAATTAGTGAAAGTGCTAGTGGAATAATAACTTGTTTATCTTTAAGAGAGACATCATGTGGTTTTTCACTCCCACTGTCCAACCAGTCCTTAAAATAAATGGCACAATTTAACTCAAACACCCTGTAATGTGTGTTAGACAGTAAAGTTTACTACTTTTGTTATCGTTAGGTATCCAATAAAATAAACACTAGTAGTCTTTGGATCAAGATTCTTTGTAATTGGTTTACATGGCTTCATTTCATCTTTGTAACCCCAAGCATGAAAATTCTTAAGACTAGGCTTTTTCCCATACAACAATTCATATGAGGTTTTAGGTGCAAACTTGCTAGGGACTTGATTTTGAATATATGCAGTGGTTTTTGAAGTATCGCCCCATAGGAAGTCTAGTAAAATGGATATGCCAACATACATTTCACCATGTCCATCAGCATATGGTTCCTCCTTTTTATAATCTCATTTTGTTTGCTCGTTCCAAGCATTGTATAACTAGCTTCAGTTCCACAGTCTTGGAGATATCTCACAAAAGGACCAAGATTCCTACCAATTTGATGACATCTTCCATAGTAGTCACCATCTTTATCAAAATTGATGCACTTAATCTTCTTTTCTGGTTTAAGTTCAATCACAGTCTTGAATACTTTACAAGTATTTAATGATTCTGAGTTTTCAGTAAGGAGTTCCATCTAGCCAAATCATGAATAATCATCAATGAAGATGATGAAGTACTTGTATCCGCCCATGGTGCTTGATGTAATCGGCTCACTAATATTAGTGTGAATCAACTCTAGAACATCTTCTCTTCTAGTTCTCTTTCCTTTTTTAGCTCTAGCAGAGGATTTCCCTTAATACAATCAACATATATACCAAAATCATAGAAGTCTAGGTCATAAAGAATTCTTTTTTTTTTTTATCAATTACTCCATCTTTTCTTTAGGGGCATGACCCAAATGCATATGCTATAGCATTGAGAACCTTTCATCAATTATACCCATTTTGTTTCTAGCCACAATATTTATAGAACAAATTAATTGTTTAATTTTCCAAATGGCAACTATATTCATAGGTCCAAAGCAACTATTAAAATCTAATACTTAAAGCTACTATTCTTATGTGCTCCACTTGTACTTTTTCTCCATTTCCCAACTAACAATTATCTCTTTTGTCACTTAACTTCCTCTTATTTCTCATTGCCTATAATGAATTTGTAACATAAATGGTTGCACCAGTGTCTGGCCACCAATTGTTTAATGGAACATTTACAACATTAGACTAAAAAACACATTAGAGCTAGAAGAACACCTTATTTTTTCATCTCAATCCATTTCTTAAGCTTAAAGCATTTTGCCTTCTTATGCCTATACTTCTTACTGTATCTATAATTCCCCTTGAACGAAGACTTCTTGGTTTGCAGTGTTATACATTCATATCAAATTTTTTTCTTTTCCAAACTAGATTTCCCTTTATTATCCTTTGGGTGTGACTTATTTTTATGCTCAACACTTGATCCATGCAAAACAAAGTTAGCGCTATAAACCTTTTCTTTCTTTATGTCATCTTCCACTTGACTAACAATTGAGATCATCTTATTGATAGTATCACCTCTTTCAATGTCATGTGATGTCTTGAAAGCATCATACTGAGTAAGAAAAGACTCCAAACCATGTCAAATTAAATAAATATCTCCTAAATCTACTTTAATGGCCTTCAAACAATTATAATATTGCACAAGCTTTAGTTGTGCTCGCAAACTCTAGTATCATAAGCAATCTTTCTTAACAATGAGGTAATGTCTTTTCCTGGCTTTATTGAACTTCACAAACTTCTCAACCACAAAGTCTATAAAAGCTTTGACATTTGGAGAGTAAGTAATATTTTGCCTAATGGTCTTGTACATAGTATACTTCATAACCATCAAGCATACTCTATTAGAGTGTGACCATTTTATCTTTATTTTTAATTTCTTTTGCAATAATAACAAAGACTTTATTACAAATCCATTAGGAAAAATTCGTTGCATAATTTTAGCATTCAACAAGTATTCCTAAATAATTTGCCAAGTAATAGAATTATCATCAATCACTAGCTCTTCCTTTTTCAATATTAAATCTAAATTGGTGATTGTCAAATATAATTTCAACGACTCAACTCAGTCCTTACAACTGGCCTCATTCACTATTTTTACGGAAGTTAAATGCAAAGGTAACGAAGATTGAGGAAATTGCAATTTATAAAATTTAACATAAATTTCCAAGATACATATTTAATGTAGTCATGCTATAATATTTTCTAATAATAATACAATTCTTAAATACTATCATACTACAAAACCTAATACCAATAAGATATTTAAGATTCTATAATATAATACAAGGCTCAAATATCATATTCCTAAAAGTCAACACAGGAATTTAAAATTTTAAAAATTATAATACTCAACCATAACTCTTATACTATCACCAACAATCTATATAAATAATATATTGATATGGTACATATATTATTAACATAACACTGCCTTAGATACCAAATTAAATAATTCTAATTTTCAATAGAATTTCAAGCAACTGGTCCCATGATAGGTAAGTATATAATTATGTAAAATTTCATGGCATAATGAGTTATTTATATTTCCTATATAATTATAATAACATACATATAATCATGTAAAATTAATTTGACACTCAGACAGTAACATATCATACTAGAAAATTTTTTATAATAGATTAACATATCGAAATTATATGATAAAATTTTTAGGCACAAAAAATAATAAATTAACATTTAAATAATTTAAGCGATAAATAAATCATTTTCAATTCTAGAAAATTTTGAAAAAATGTTCAAAAATTCCATCGAGAGTGAAGTCAATTGTCAGTCGGACCACCATCGTTAGACACCATCACGGAGGCACATGGGCCACACTCACCTATAGCGCGACGGAGCTTGTGCACTACATGCACCTGGACATCTTGTCTTTAGCTGATTGCTTTGTTTTGAGTCCGTACAACCCAATCGCACCCCCAACAGACCTGCTTCATTATTTGGCCACATTAGGCCATTTTTAATCAAATTGTTGTATGAGTTTTTATCCCAAAAAAAAAAATTGAAACTAATATATTCATTAGTTTGTACAAAATTGAAAGAGTTTTGCTTCGATTTAAAATTTTAAAACCAAAACAAAAAAACCTATCATGTTTCATTAAATTTTCATTTAAAAAACCTTTATACATTTCAATTGTGTTTAAATTAAATTGAGACTTTTGTTCAGAGTGATGATTTGAGATAGAACCACCAATCAATTTGAAGAAAAATAACATAGATTGTGCTCAATTTGAAAAAAAAAATTGCTTCCAAGGAAAATATAGAAAATCTTATTTACTGATTATGTTTCAAACACAATAAAATAGACATAGATTTTAAAATTTATTCATATATAATATATCAATAATATTTAGAAAAAATATTTATATAGAAGATCACAGATTAATTTTGTTGTAAGATTACAAATTTTGAATTCAACCTTTCCTCATAAATAATCCCAAATTGAATTTGCATAATATTTAGCTATGTAATATGATAGGATAATTAGTTCTAATACTAATTGTAAGAAATTACATTACAGAACTGAATCAATTATCTAGATCTAATTTATCACATCACTTTGATATTGAAAATTATAATTATCTTTTTTTTTTATCAAATAAAAGTAAAGATATACATTATAATTGGAGTATATGGATATTTTTTATTTTGCTTAGATTAATTAACCAAAGTAATCGATTTGATTAAGTGGTAGACCCCAAATCAATCTATATATGGTCTTTCAATTTAAGTTATAGGTTTGTCTGCATTCCATCCCTTTAGAAAAACCATTATGCATGGCTTATATGAGCCAAAAACTACTATTATTTTTAAATTAGAAATAAATCATGCATTATAGGGTTATCAATCGAGTTACACATAATTGTTTCCTATAATGGTCTCACATGTCTTTATTTTACTAATAAAATTTTATGTGAGTTCTTATGCTTTCTCACAAAAATAACAATCTTATGATCAAACGTAATCTTGTGAGAGAACATGAAGAGA
>JANHAO010026029.1:0-11198 GCA_026873985.1 Saraca asoca | reverse complement strand
TTTTGGGAGAGGGGTTCGGCCACTGAGGGTTTGCTTTCTGAAAATTTTTTGAAATTTCCCCTTTTGGCTGAGCCCGTTCTAACATAGAGGTCAAACCATCCTAGGGCTATCATTAAGAGTGCATTGGGTGGTTCTAGTGGAATGATCTCAACATCATGAAGAACTTTATATAATGTTGAATTTAGGATAATGGTATAATGTAAGTTTATTTGACAGGATCCTAAGGGGCTAAAGACTGTGATGGTGAAAGTGTCAGTGGTGATTTCCATCAGGTTGTTATCCATTCTTACTTTGAAAGGGTAGGATTGGTGACAATGTCTTAAGAATCTAAAAATAGTCCACAAAAGAATGAGTCTAGGGCTTAGTGAATAAAATGTACCAAACCTATGAACTCATCAAACAACAAAGAATATGCACACACAAACAAACAATCATACCTCAATTGATCGTCATTTCTCATGTAAATTCTCATAAACAAATATTGAATAATAGAGATCCACTATGAGGATGTTCACATCATAATCTTCTAATGCATTATGCCAAGTGGGGCTCTTATAGTATAAATCACCATTTTGGTTCATTATGTGCCCTAATCTCATGATATCACATCTCAATATTTCTTATGGCAATATAAACAAGTTAAACATTCAATAACAATAAATCATAAATCTCCTTGTTACTGCAATCCAACATTATCCCACACAAATCCAGCCTTATCCTACTTATCATTTTAGAACATATAGATCCATCATTTGATTCATTATTCCCCATCACAACCCGTCATTCACATTTCAAGTCTCACAAAAGCTTTGAAATAATCAAAGATATCAATCTCATAATAGATACAACATCAAGATTACATCAACATATTCCATCATCAATCATGATACCATGTTCCATTTTGGATCTTATGAAAAGTAACAAACATTAAGCAGCATGATTCTCACAATAACTATATCACATCATTCTCTATTTGGCCACAATCCTAGTCATAAGAGTTATGTTTTGTTGTAAATACACCACATATTCTTTGTTTCATCATATGACTATTATAAATATTTTCATATTTATAATTTATATAGTCATTAAATTAATGTTGGATTATAATTACTTATTTAAGATGTCTTAATTTTATACTCGATTTATTAAGGTTTATACAAGATTAAATAGGAAATATTTTAGAATGAGATGAAGTTAGGCTAAAAAATGTGAAAATTTCAAAAGATACGATTAGAATTGCAAGTAAGATTGTTGAAGAAATTTGAGTAGAATCACGATCAGAATCAAGGAGTTCAAGTGTGAGATTCGATTCAACTTGAAGAAAATCCCTTAAAAATGCAAGTCTGCTCACCAAATTCTGCAATCATTCAAAAAGTCCAATTACAATCATGATCAAGATCTTAATCAAATCAAAAAATAGAGTAGAAAAGATCGATTTGAATTGCACAAGTTTAGTTCAAATTTCAATTTGGATTGTAAGAGTAAAACCACTTGATTTCTACAAGCATAATCACGAGTTTAGTTCAAAAAGCTATTATTCGACTTGCATAAGTAGAAATTGTAAGTAATAGCAAAAAAATGAAGGAAAAAAATTTCCAATTTAACATTACACTAAAGGATCTAAATTCAACATGTTTCTAAAGCTTAAGCATGCATAAAATTCAATTATTTCAATAGCAAACTAATCATCTTATTAGTATATCCATTCAATCTCATATTATGCCTCACAATCATAAAAACCCATTTTCATCAACTAGCATCAAATATTCAATAGATCACAAGCAAGAAATACATAATAATTCACAAGACTGGTAAGAGTTACTTATAAGTGGGCTGGATATGCCAAATCATTATTGATCTCACCTATAAACCTCAATACTCTTCATAGACAAAAAGAAAAGCATGTTAGCTTCTTGGTAATTTGAATATTTTTCTTTTAGCCAACAATTATATATCATTTGATTATGGTTTCATTACTTAGAAATAGATTAAATATACTAAATTTGAGCTCTAAAACTTCAGAAAGTTAGTATAGGTTCTTGAAGTGAATAGTGACATAAATAGTAACTGTTAACTTAAAAATTCATAACTTAAATTATATCTAATGAATTAGTATGATTTTGATAACAAAATGAAAAGGAAAAAGAGTAGATTCAACAATAAAAATTTGAGAAAATAAGAAAAAGAGTTAGTGAGCTTACTTAATTAGAGAGCATGAAGGTAGAGAAAGAAAG
The DNA here is from genome assembly GCA_026873985.1 of Saraca asoca. Classification (NCBI taxonomy): domain Eukaryota; kingdom Viridiplantae; phylum Streptophyta; class Magnoliopsida; order Fabales; family Fabaceae; genus Saraca; species Saraca asoca. The sequence continues at coordinate 8,964 of JANHAO010026029.1, read as the reverse complement.
AGCTAGACTTGGAGAAGAAGATTTTTAATGATTTGTGCAGTTTGGAAAGCCAAAGAAAAAAAAAGAAGAGCCAGCTAAGGGAGGGGTAAAATGGGAAACTAAGTTAATTTCCCAATAACTACAAGTTGATCGTTTCCCTTTTTGGTAATTTCCCTATTTATTCTATTTTGAACTCAAATTTAATGCACTTATCAGTTACCAATAACCATGAAATTTTAATACAAATTAGTTAAATTAAATGCCTTCTTAACAATTCTAATTTCACACTCATTCAACTAGTTTCAATATTTCTAAAGTTTTTTGGAAATTAAATTTAAAAAATACGAATTTTATTCTTTGAACATTCATAAGAGTAATTTAATCTTTGAAATATTTCTAACATACATAATTTGTTCCTACAATATCTAGGCCTCTCATGGCTTTATATCTATATTTTTGAATTTCTATAATTTTTTTAATTTTCCTATTTTGTTACTAAAATTAATTTTAGAAAATTTAAGATATTACAATTATTCCTCTTTAAAAGAATTCGTCCTTGAATTCTAAACATCAATAGTAAGCTAACTAGAGCACAACAAGAAGTGTGGATAACATCTCATATTAAATAATCATCATAATTGCTCTTTACTGAATAAATAAGGATATTTTTCCTACCTATCAGTTTCTACTTCCCAAGTCGCTTCTTGTTCATTATGTCATCCTTAGATCATTTTGATCCTAGAAACTTCTCTTATCTTAGCTTTCAAACTTGTTGATCAAGAATAACTATCAATTGTTCGATATAGGTCAAGTTAGAATCTAGCTGAATCGGTTCTTTTCTAATAATATACTGCCATAACATAGGAACATCAAATATTAGGTAAATTTCCTACATCTCAGTTGGCAACATCAATTGATATGCCACAACTCCTATGTGTTTCATAATTTTGAATGGTCCCATAAACAGCGATGCTAATTTTATCAAATTGCATAATTCTTTTCATAGGGGATACTTTGAGAAACACTTGGTTATTAACCTTGAATTTGAGGTTTATTCTCTTATTCTTCATATATGACTTTTGTCAATCTTGAGCTACCTTCATTCGATTTCGGATCAATTGTATCTTTTCAACTGTATCTACTACAAGATCTAGCCCTAGTAACTTTGCCTTTCCAGGCTCAAACCAACCTATTGGAGATCTACATCTCCTCCTATACAATGCCTCAAATGGTGCCATTTGAATACTAGATTGGTAACTATTATTGTAAGCAAATTTGATAAATGGTAAGTACCTTTCCTAGTTTCCCTCAAGCTCCATTACACATGCCTAAAGAATATCTTCCAAAATTTGGATCACTCGCTCTGATTAACTATTAGTCTATGGGTGTAATCATTCAATCAAGGTATAATTGTGCATATTGAGTAGCTGAATACATCATCTTAACTAGTAAGAAATGAGTAGACTTAGTCAAGCAATCAATAATGACCCAAATTGAATCATAACCCTTCAACAATTTTGACAATCCAACTAAGACATCCATTGTAATTCTTTCCCATTTCCACTCCAGAATCTTAATGGATTGGTGCAATCTTACCAGTTGTTGATGCCTAGCCTTCACTTGTTAACACGTAAGGCACTTAGTTACGTATTCTAGCACATCACATTTCATGCCTTCACATTAAAACATGTTTTTCAAATCATGATACATTTTAGTCACACCCAGGTGCATCATATATGATGATTTATGAGCCTGATACAACAAACCTCTATAAACACTCATGTCCCATCAATTACAATATGTGAGTTCGATTTCATTTCCCCCTTTGTTTGAGAATCATGTATTGTGGATCTTGTCTTTGAGTTTCCTTAATTCGATCTACCATCATTAACTGTACTATCATATGTGTTTGGTTTAGAACTTCTAATCGTACACTAAGCTTTTCAAATTCTAGGTAGGAATACATCAACTTTCCTTCTTTAGAAAGAAGATGAGCTAAACTACTTGCCGACTTATGATTCCATCCATCTACCACCACATTTGCTGTGCTAAGATGATACAATATTAAACAATCATAATCTTTGACCAACTCTATCCATCTTTGTTGTCAAAGATTAAGATCTTTTTGCTCAAAAATGTATTTTAAGCTTTGGTGATCCGTATAAATCTCACATGTTTCTCTATATAGATAGTGCATCTATATTTTCAAAGCAAAAACCACCACTGCCATTTCTAGATCATGAGTAGGATAATTTTCTTCATATTTCTTTAATTGCCTTATGCAATTACTCTTCCAATCTACATCAATACGTATCCTAGCTCAATTCGATAAGCACCACAGTACACGGCATATCCGCCTGATCCATATGGCAATGCTAATACTGGAGCTATTGTTAGACATTTCTTTAATTTTTAGAAGCTTTCTTCACATGCAGGGGTCTATTCAAATTTCACTCCCTTTTGAGTCAGTTTAGTCGATGGCATTGAAATTTTAAAGAAGTCTTTGACAAATTTTTTGTAGTATCAAGCTAACCCTAGAAAACTATAAACTTTAATTACCATCATAGGTCTAGGCCATTTCTCCACAGCTTCTATTTTCTGAGGGTCAACTTGCACTCCCTCTTATGATACCATACGTCCAAGAAACTTGACACTAGTTGCCCAAAATTCACATTTGGAGAATTTCATGTAAATCTTATGCTTAAAGATGTTGACTTTGCTCCACCTCACTTTTAGAGTAGACCATAATATCATCAATAAGCACAATCATAAACTTATCTAAGTATGGTTTGAAAATTTGATTTATCAAATCTATGAAAGCAACTAAAGCATTTGTCAATCCAAACAACATTACAAGAAATTCATAATGCTTGTATCATGTATGAAAGGTAGTTTAGGTACATCTTCTTTATGAATCCTTAATTGATGATATCTTGATCTTAAATCAATTTTTGAGAAATATTTTGCTCCTTACAATTGGTCAAACAAATCATCAATATAAGGGAGGGGGTACTTATTCTCAATAGTCACCTTATTCAGTTAACGACAATTGATATACAACCATAATGATGCATCTTTCTTCTTCACAAAAAGTATAGGTGCTCCCTAAGGCAAAACACTTGGATGGATGAAACCTCTATCAATTATTTCTTGCAGTTGAGTTTTCAATTCCTTTAATTCCACGGGTGCCATTTGATAAGGAGGAATGGAGATAGGCTCAATGCTAGGTATCAAATCAATAGTGAATATTTTATATACAAAGAATGGTCTTGAGAACTCGAAAGCCCTAGACGTGCCAAAGGCTCTTAGTGAGCTTCGCTTCGCCCATCAGAAGGTGGCACAGCGAAGTTGTCCAAGCATCCTCCTGTGAAGCAACCCTCACCTTGCGAGGCTACAAAGTAGTGATGTATCAAGGTCATTCAGATACGTCCCCAAAGTGACCCTTGCCTCATGAGGCAACGACGTAGTGACCCAGCGAGAAGATCACAAGGCTCGCTCGCCAAGCAGCCAAGCATCCTACTCGAGCCTGTTATCTCACTACAGCAGTTCCCTCATGATGCCCCCGAGCCAGGATTTCCTGCTCAGGACGCCCAGCACCTCTCTTGGCACAGCACCAAGCAGTAGTCACTGACAAGGCTCAGGTCTACAGCCAACCTAAGGGGCCCACCCCATAGCCTACAATCTGTAATAGCCGAATTGTAGCCTTTTATTATCTTTTCCATTAATAGCTTGATGTAACACAACTGTAGCTTGTAATTAGTGCATGTAACTCCTCTTTCTTCTATAAATAGGATTGCATTGTTAGAAGTGGAGGAAAGGCCACAAAACTTTGTAAACAACTCTTACATTAATAAAATCTCTGCCGTGGACGTAGGGTTTGGTGCCACCCAGATTTAGCTGAACCACGTTAAACTCGTTGTCTCTCCATCCCTTCTTCTTCTCGGCCCATCTTCTTCTGCACTTCGAAAGCAGCATTGGATCCCTAAACTCCTCCTTGTTGGCTAAAGTTTGGATCTCCAGCATGAACCAAATTTCACTGTCAACATAATTCAATTTCTTGATCTGAGGGTCATCTGAGTAATTCATTAGGAAACATGTCAAGAAATTCTTGTATTATCAAAACTTCATTTGGATTCGAAACAACTTGATTTAAGTCTCTTACCACAACTAAATAAGCCATGCACTTTTTATTTGAGCATTTCCAAGCATGCACACTTGAAATTAGTCTAGCTATCTCAACTACTATTTTCCCTTGAAAAACTATAAGGGAAGATTCATCTACATGAAACTTGTTATGGGTATTACTTGTAACTATATAAACGGGCTGGTAAAAGCCCAATGGATAGACTCAGCTAACAAAGGCCTAGCTCATTTGGATTGAGGCCATCAAACTAAGATATAAGGTCACTAGATACGAGCCAAGGTCACTAGTCAACATAGGTCAAAGCAGCAACCTTAGGTTGTGAAAGCAAGGCCTAGTTCACAGCACACAAAAAGCCTCCTCAACCATCGGGAAAGTCCATCTAGTCTCTTATTCTAGCAGGAGTCTATTATAACCGTTTATCTTGATCTATTGTGTAATCCTAATCAAGTCATGATACTTATCTATTATAGATTTACATTCAAACTATAAACCCCCAGCCATTATAAAAGGGGATGAAATCATTGTACATGGGAGATATACAATCATCAGATACAAAAACATTCAGTAAAGAGTAATGAAAGTCATGGACATTAGGGTCAAATTGACTTTAGCTGAACTACGTTAAAAACTTCTAGTGTCTCTTTATTCTTCCTCTCTTTCTTTCTCTTTCTCCCTTTTTACATTCATTTTACAGCTTAGGGTTCAAAACTTGGGTTGACCAGATTTTACCATCAACATTTTGGTGCTAGAGGAAGGCCCTTAAGCTGTATTCAGTATTATTTTTTGATGGTTAGAGGAAGAACCACCAGAAGTTCAAATGTTGCAGTTGGCTAACTAGATGGTCATATGAAACATCAAGAGGATCCAGTTCTCCATGCAAGCACTTTTGTCGTCCCTACCGCAAGTGTTGCCGCTGACATGCCACCAACAGCCTCACACCAACTTGATATCATTACTAGAATACAAGCATGGCATCAACGTCATGATATGCTGGAGAAAATGGTAGGAGAGTTGGTTGAGGTGATTAGGGCATTAACTGAAGTAGGAAGCCTAGGGCTCATAAGAGCAGGTGGAGGCACTGCGTAGAAAGAAACTCTCCAACAGCTATGGGAAGGAGATTAGGAAGAAGGGCTAACTAGAGAAGAACATTGACATACTCATTCAGCTTGCTCTACTAATTCACAGCCAAAGTTAAAGGCCCATCAAGTTTATAAGGAAGATGAAGGAGACTGTTAGTGATGTGGGGTTTCGTATCAAGCTGAAGGCTCAAACAGGACTAATAGGAGACATGCCTCAGATCAAAAATTATAGGGCCATGAGTAGAAAAAGCATGGGACTTCAGATCACCATAGAAAGAGGACTCGAACATCTCTCAATTGTCAGTTTGAGTCTCAAGATCACATGATAGTAGAGCTGTTTCAAAGGGTAAAGCAATTGGATCAATGCCCTCGGACTCAGAACCACCGAGATCGTTACAATAGGAGGACGTCATTCACTAGGGAGATCAAGAAAGAGCCTTTCCCACACAGGTTCAAAGTTTCCACTATCCTACTATACAATGGGAATAATGTCCATATGACCACCTGGATGCATTCAACATACAGATAAATCTTCAGACAACCAATCCTTTGGTCAAGTGTTGTGTTTTTCCAACCACTCTAAGGGACTTACCTCAAACATGGCTTAGGAAACTCAAAGCTTGTAACATTGACAGTTAGGAAGAATGCCAAAGGAGATTCATTAATCAATACAAGGCATTGAGGAGGCAGCTTGCATTGCCTTACCACCTTGCAATAGTTTTGTTGACGTCGGATTTTGGTCATGCTCCAAACTCCGGCCAATAGGGGGATTCTTACAGGATCTCAAGCCTCTTTCTGGTTTGACTTATACGGGACAAGCAGGTGAACTAGGATCAAAGGGAGAGTAGCAGCAAAAGTACGAGTTTAACGTGGTTTGGCCAAATTTGGGTGGCACTGGACCCTACGTCCACGGTGGAGATTTTTATTGCTGTCAAGTGATTTGCAAAGTTTCTACTTATAAGATTACCTTCTTTTCTTTCTAACAATGTAATCCTATTTATAGAGGAAGGAGGAGGTTACATGCATTAATTACCAGCTACAGTGGTGTTACATCAAATTACAATTGGAAAAGACAATGATAGGCTGCAATTCAGCTGTTGCTGATCATAGACTGAGGAAGTGGGACCCTCTTATCGATCATAGACCCGAGCTTGTAATCGTTACCTATTATTTGTCCTATTGTGTAGATAGTCCAGTACCTCTTCACTGGGATTCTAGGCTCGGGGGATCAGCGGAACCATGAGATGACGAACTTGGAACTGTCGCAGGGGGGAGAAGCGAGCTCTCTAAAAGGGGGTGACCGCCTTTGTGACTATCCTGTCGGGCCGCTACTTAGCGAAGTGTGGCTTGGCATGACAGAGCTTCATTGGGGAAGGAACTCATTGGGGTGCTTCTGGCGAACCCGAGTCCACTACTTCCTTTTGGGTCAGTTCTCATATACAACAAGTTTTTTAGTGAAAAAAGAAACCGCTAAAGGACTATATTACCCAATTTAGACATGAGGTCAGTAACATAGAAAATCTCTTAGACAAGAATATCTTAACAGTGATCTCAACAGGACTCCGCAAAGATAGGAAGCTACATGAGACATATACAAATCTCCAATAAGTGACCTGGGAGAATTCTATGAATGAGTTGCCAAAAAGATCAGGTGAGAGGAAACCTTTGGCCTTAAGTCCAAAGATGAGACAAACAACTCTAACCAGAGAAAAAAGAAGGGCAATACCAGAAACAACAAGGAAGGTTAGGATGATGACCACAAAAATCAGGTCACAAAGAAGGCTACAAACAAGCAACCCTAGCATAAAGGTTGCTATAACAGCTATAGCATCCTATTGGATACTCTAGAAAGGATTTTTGTGATGAAAAAAGATAGAGAGGATTTTGGGAAGCCTAACCCCATAAAGACTCCCTACGAGTTCAGAAATGCAAACAAGTATTGTGCTTATCATGATGAAGTTAGGCATAATACTTAAGAATGCATGGCACTTAAAGATACAATTAAGGACCTAATCAAAAAATATCATTTAAGAGATTAAGTGGTGCGACCTGTGGAGTAATGATCTCAGCAGCATCAGCAACCTATATGGTAGCTACACTTATGGACTCCCAAGCAACAAGAGGCACCCTCAGTAAAAACTACATTCACCATTCATGGTGGGCGACAAATTGCAGGTACCTTAAACAGGTTTCATGAACACTATGTGCGAGAAGTGAATCATGTCCTACTCATGGGACATGGTGGATCTGATGGTCACACTAACAAGGCAAGAGAAACCTTAGATAGCATCACCTTTACAGAGGAGGATACGCAAGGAATACATTTTCCCTTTAATCACGCATTGAACATCCAAGCCAAAATCGACAATGCCGAGCTACGAAGGATTATGGTCGATACGGGCAGCTTAGTGAATGTAATGTACAAGTGATGTTTTGAGTAGATAGGCTTGAGCATAGATCAATTGAAGCCTTCCCAAGAGCCCCTATATGGCTTTATAGGAGATGCAATACTACTGGTGAGCAGATCAGGCTAGCCATTACTCTTAGATATTCAGGACGCTAAGCAACCATCTTAGCAGATTTTCTAATTGCCGATTGCCCTTCAGCCTACAATATGATACTAGGGTGGCCTACAATGAACGACCTGGACATGGTCACATAAACTAGGACACTTACAATCAAATTCCCAACCCCTAATGGAATTGGATATGTGCAAGGTGAGCAGCACATAGCATGACACTGCTACAAGGAAGCAGTCAAGCTAGGGGTTAGAGGGAAAAAGGTTAATATAGTCTCTGGTAGAGAAACATGAGCCATGAGCACAACAGTGGTCAATCACAACCTTGACCCCTATGAGGTAGCCCAATGGAGGAGCTTGAAGATGTACAAGTTAGTGAGGTAGATACTGAAAGATGCCTTAAGCTAGGAAAAAACTTGTCACTAAATATAAAAACCCAGGTAGCTGAATTCTTTAAAGCAAACCTGGATGTTTTCACTTGGATATGGTAGGAATTGATCCTAAGATCATGTCATATAATCTTAATATCAACCTTTGTCTTAAGCCAATTAGTTAGAAGAGGAGGCCAATGACTGCTAAGCGATGCCTCGCTCTCAAGGAAGAGGTGGATAAGCTTTTGGCCAACAAGTTCATCTGGGAACCTTACTACCTGACTTAGTTAGCCAACTCTGTACTCATAAGAAAAAAGAATGGGAAATGGAGGAATTGCATTGATTTCATAGACCTCAACAAGGAATGTCTAAAGGATAACTTCCCCTTGCCGAGGGTTGATCAACTCATGGATGCAACTGCTGGTCACTTGCTTCTCAACTTCATGGATGCCTCCTTAAGGTATAATCGGATCCCCATGAACCTATAAGATGAAGAATATATCTCATTTATCACTGACTGCAGGCTATATTGATACAAGATGATGCCTTTAAATTGAAGAATACAGAGGCAACCTACCAACAGTTGGTCAATATGATGTTCAAAGAGTAGATCGGGAAGACAATGGAGGTTTATATGGACAATATGCTAGTAAAGTCTAAACAAGCCATTAACCATGTCTGTGACCTAGGGGAAATGTTCTAGATTCTAAGAAGGCATTAGATGAAGGTAAATCCCCACAAGTGTGCATTTGGGGTGGCTTCGGGAAAGTTCCTTATGTTCTTGGTCAATGATAAGTGAAAAATATACCTATAAAAATGATGAATATCACCTCTTAATTAGTTGTTAGTTTGTGATTTTTGTCTTACTTTTAC
>JANHAO010026028.1:0-11197 GCA_026873985.1 Saraca asoca | reverse complement strand
GAATTATGCAGAAATTTCCATAATGAACCAATTGACACAAAATCACAAATACACTCTAACACAGCTGGAAACATGTCATTTTAGATCTTAAAATGTTAAATATAAGGACAAATAGATGTGTTAACTATTGTGTTATTAGTAGTTCAGCTTAGAACAGGAAGAGGAGTAATCGTGGGAACAGGAATGACAACCCGAGTGCCAACTCGCTAAGAAGAGCAAGGATGAATGACCCCCATTTTCAGGTCATCATAGCACCTACAACATCCTGTCAGATGCTCAGGACAATATCTTTGCAATGGAAAGGGACAAAGAGGATTTCAAAAAGTCTCCACCCTTGAAAACTCCCAGCAAGTTTAGACTCAATCGAGGGAAATTCTATGCGTACCACAATGAGTTCAAGCATGTCACCTTAGAGTGCTAGGTGCTGAGAGACGCCATAGAGGATCTCATCAAAAGAGGTCGACTCCAAGACTATATTGTGCAACCTTCCAGGCAATGGCTTGGGCCTTCTCGGCAGGATCCTGAGCAAGAGCAGTCTCCTACTATCAGGATGTTCTTCTAAACTTTTGTACTCTTTTGTAAATTATGTAAACATTTTAAATATGACTACTAATTTTAAATTTTTCTTCAAACAGGTGATTCGCCTAACTGGCACCTTTTATTTAGGCACAAGATTGCCCCAACTACAAGATCAGTTACCTCTTTTATTTGGGCACAAGATCGCCCCAGCCACAAGATCGATCACCCTTTTATTTGGGCACAAGATTAGCCCAAGCACGTGATCGCTCACTTATTAATTTCACAACTCTCATGCGAACTTAATCATTTCATAGCTTTCATGCGAACCTATCTATTTGGCCACGAGATCAGCTCGAGCATGAGATCGCTCACTCTTTAATTTTTGAGCTCTCATGTGAACTTAATCATTTTGTAATTCTCATGCGAACCTATCTATTTAGCCACGAGATCGGCCTGAGCATGAGATCATTCACTCTCTAATTTCACAGCTCTCATGCGAACTCAATTATTTTGTAGCTCTCATGAGAACTCAATTATGTCACAGCTTTCATGCAAACTTATGTTATTATTTATCATTCCCATACTAAGTGGTCTATTTATTTGGTCACAGGATTGACCTAGGCACAAAATCGCTCTAATCCACAACTCATGCTATCTTCTGATTATGCACAAGTCACACAGCTTGTTCAAACCAAAATGTTTATATGAGAAACAAAAAAACAAATAGAAATTGTAGAAAGAAGTTGAAGCTTTATTCATTAAAAGACCTCAACAAGGTAGATATACATCAGAAAGCTCTGGATACAGGCTTATCAAAATACAAAAGGGAAAACCTATGACTAAGAAGGGATACCAGCTACAAAGGGCCGTACTTTGGCTGACCAGAGCTCGTGTACCACCAAAGTCCTCAAATTTTCCTTCCAATGCACAATCAGCGACAACACTACAGCTCCTTATTCCTCCAGCCACTCGCTCTTGATGAAGGAAGCAAATCAGAAAGCGTTAGGAGCTTGGCTGGCTGAACAATTGCCTCACGGTGGAGTGGAGATGACACAATTTGAGATCCATATGAGATCTCTCCATGTTAGCAGGGAAGTCAAACCTTACAAGTTCTTTATGTAGTAGACCATACATGCCTCCATGGAAGGGCAAAATGCCAGAAACAATGGTAGTTTATTAGGAAACTATATGGTTTGCTTAATGTAAAGATAGAAGGGATTGCCTTTCCCTTATATAGAGTCAGGGCCGGCTCCATCGAAGGATCCAGATCTATTCCCTAACCATCACCATTTATGGCCTTGAAAAAGGTTAAGTTTAACTCAACAATAATTATCAGACATGTGCCACAAGGAACATGGTCTAGAGTAGATGAAACGACAGTCTCGAGAGAAGACTTTGACTGACCAAAAATCAAAAAGTCTTAACTCCCAGCGTGCAGCCCGAGTTGAGAGTTAGGGGGCTTATATTATATGTGAAAATTGATTCATCTTGGATAGACACGCGAGAAGCCCAAGAGTAACAAAAGGATAGGCCAGAAGAACTGTCTGGATCGCTATGCCTTTAATTTGCATCATGAGTGTGACCCCTCGGCTCGAACTCATGCCCGACAGAATGAGTTCGACCTATCCTTCCTAATGATGTGCACAACCCCAGACTGTGCGATCCAATTAGCGAAGTGTGACTAGCGACATAGAGCTTGCCAGATAGAAGACCAAGTTATGCCCTGCCCCAACGGACAAATGGGGCCTGCCTATTGAAGACAATCTGCAATAGTCGAAAAAGGAGATTTAGTCTGTATATTTTATCTTGTACATTAAATGTTGATGTAACATATTTACTGTACATGTAATTACCATTGTAACCTCTTCTCCTCTATAAACATGAGGAAGGAGCCTTTTGTAAGAGAGAGATCACCCGGACACAGGCAGGAACTCTGCCAAAATAGAAAGGAGGAAAGAGAGGACCTATGTCGAAACTCTGCTAAAATAGAGATTGAATACTGTAACTATGTAGAAACACCATCACAATAACATGCTACCATGGATATAGGGTCCGATGATACCCGAATTTGGTCGAACCATGTTAAAAACCCTGTGTCTTTTTCTCTGCTCTTCCTTTTATCTTTGTGCATTTTTGTTAATTTATCATATTTGAACCGGACAAAGGTCAGAAATCTTGTAAGAATCCCTCCCCGTTGGCTGAAATTCAGGCTCTCCGTACGAATCAAATTTCACCATCAACACAACTTGATAAGAGTTTGAAACTGATAAATACTAACTCATTAGATTAATAGGTTAACCCATCAACTTGATTTTGTTAGGCAAATAGATTAAGCAATTAGTCAAGTAATATATAATAAATAATATAAGATTAATCAATTAATATGTGTTTCTATATATATAATAAAATAATATTAAATAACTTTTAGTGTTTAATAAGTTTATATATTTAATATTATCAATATATATTACACAAATTTATTAAAATAAATAATTATATTTAATTTTAATGAAATTAATACTAAAATTAAAAGAAAGTTTAATAAATAAAATTATGTGAAAAATTATTATTATAAAACTTAAAAACTAGTATAATATTATATAAATTAATTATTATAAATAATATAAAGTATAATATATTAATAAATAGATAGAATTAAATCAAATTCAACAAAATTGTAATTTTTTGCTGAACGTCGCACGGAATTATGAATTCATCCGCATAAGTTTTCAAGCTAAGTAGTTGACCAAAGGTTGAATATTTTTTGGCCTGGTGGCTTGGTATGGTTTCAAAAAAATGTCAATGTATTATAATGTACACACATGTGAGGAAATCTCAGTTAAAAGTAATCAGATTGTATAGGGGAATAAAAATTTTAATTTTAATTTTAAAATCAGATTTCTAAAGTAAGAATCGATTGTGCATTATTCAAATTAAAAGAAAAATAATCAGAATGAAAAATATATCTCTCTTCTGGTTGAAATACATTCTAGAACTTCATAAAGAGATTACGAAGCATGTTTTCTCTAAGACAAGTCTACATAGTTAACTTTCACTCTGTTAGACTTATGTGCTATCGTTGGTGAACAACGATAATTGAGAGAAAAAGGAAGAAAAAAAAGGTAATTTTTCATGATTAGCTTAGCACACGAGTACACACAAATTAAGTGACTTGTGCCTACAACTCTTGTAGTTATTGTGAATTAGTATTTTTTATGACTCTTGCAAATATCCTTTTATAATTATCTCATAATTTGTCTACTTAGCTACCTCCTTATAAAAGATTACTAGTTTCTAGAAATCCTTATTAAACATTGCTTAGTGAATAAGAAATTTTCTAAAATACTGCATAATAATATAAATAAATAAACTTTTAGTTATATTTATTTTTAGAAATTCTAATCAATTACTATTCTGTAAATAATGAAATTTCCTAAAATATTACCCTAATAAAATAAATCAATAAATAAATTCTTTATTTATACATATTTATTTTCTCATCAACTATCTTATAGTTGAATTATTAATTATCTTATAATTGAATTATTCTATTCAAATAAATAAATATAGATACATCTAACCTTATGTGTGACCCCTTAGGTCCACCACTAAATTAGTAATGAGGTATAATTATTTATGATTAAATTAAACACTTTTAATTTAATATTTAAAATTAATCTCATTAATTATGAATCCCATAAATCACAATTAATGTCTAGAAACATGCCATGAAGACCTAGTTAACGTGAATTAAAATATGAACATTTTCAATTATAATTACCATGTAGTTGAATCCTTTCATTTGTTTAATGTCTCGATAGAACTTAAGATATAGTATTAAGTTGAAAATTCTAATCATTCGATAATTATGTATCTATTCCTTTAAAATGACTGATTTGTGAAATTCAGAAAATTCTTTTTTGATTTCAACCTACCTTGGCCAAGAATATCCTGAGTCAAAGTACTTAGGAAACAAAAGACATTCTCTCCTCACTTTGAGAAGTGATGGTTCCCTTTTTAACATTCACAAACCTTCATATATAACAAAGTTATACCCAAGGATTTCCTCCTTTAAATTAGAATAACATTATATTATATAATTTACAACTTTAAAAATTGTGTTGGTTTATCCAATGAACAAACTTTATAAGAAGTTCATGTATATGTATTGATAACTAAATGGTAAGTGCATGTTCATTGATTCTAATGAATAAAGGGATGAATGTACATCTTATATTGAATGAAAAAAGGGATGAATGTATCTATTTATGTTTAATGAACAAAAAATTTTGAATGCACCTATTTCTTAGAAGGGCTCCCCTATTAAGTATAAATAGACCTCGATATGACTTGGTGAAATATGGTTGAGAATAGTATCTTATAAGCTTAAAATATTTCCAAGTTATAAGAGTGTTAGGGAATTTCTTTATATTGCTAATCAAGAAATTTACAAAAGTTTCATTGTATCCTGGGAAAGTATTATCATTAACCTTTTAGCAACTACATATGGGGATGAATATCTCTCTAAAGATAGTGACCCAATTATGCTTTGAAGCATCTTATTATGTAATAATTTTGATCATCTATAACATTGTTTTATAACAATTTTAGAGAGACATTCCCAAGATAGCTTAAGATCAAAGTATTGCTTTCAAGATTATGAATCAAGAGTTTATCAAGTTAGATCGATTAGATGGCACTAATTTTAATTGGTGGAAAGACAAAATGATGTTTCTCTTTTTGGTACTTAAGCTTGCTTATGTACTTAACCCAAATACTGCACCAATTCCAGATGCTGTTGAGGATGCCACAGATGAAGAGAAGAAAAGGGTTGCTCAATTGAAGAAGAAAAGTGAAGATGTGTTTGCATGCCGAGGCCACATTCTTAACACCTTGTTAGATAGGCTCTATGATCTATACATGTCAATACAATCACCAATGGAGATTTGGAGATCTTTGGAGGAAAATTACAACAATAGGCAAGAAGGTATTGACAAATTTATTATATTGAAACATTTTGAGTTTAATATAGTTAATGATGTGCCTCTCATGGATCAAGTTCATGAGTTACAAATCTTAGTTAGTAGACTTTGTGATCTATAAATGAAAGTTCCTGAATCATTACAAGTTGGAGCAATTATTTAAAAATTACCTTTAGCCTGGAATGATTATAGGAAGAAACTTCTACACCTTGGTAAAGATTTTACTGTTGAGAAATTACTAAGGTAGCAACGTGTAGAAGAGGAAAATCGAAAATGTGATGCAATGCATTTTTCTCACAATTCTAAGGTGAATCATATTGATGAAAGAAATATTGCCAAAGGTAAAAGAAAAGCCATGTCCTCAATAGGCATAAAGAAAGACAAAAAGAGACAAAAAGTGTGCTATCGTTGTCATAAAAGATGGCATTATATCAAAGATTATCGACTCTTGAAGAAAGACAATCACTCTAAAGAAGTGTCAAATTCAGAAGCCAACTTACTGGAAGAAAAGGACTTGGTTGCTATGGTTATTGAGGGAGCTCATTGCATGCACATTGGTATGATTACTGAACTCAACATAAGGAAAGTCATCTGAGTGGTGGCTAGATTCTGACTTAACTTTTCATTTTTCTAATTATTGTCATCAGTTTAAAACATATGAGAAAATGAATAATTGAGAGGTGTTAATAGGGAATAATACCTCTACAAAAGTATGCAATCAAAGAATAATTGAATTGAATTTCACATCTAGAAAGAAGTTAACCTTAGTAAATGTATCTCATGTTCCAAAAGTAAGGAAAAATTTAGTCTTTGCTTGTCTTTTATGCATGAGAGGATTCAAAATTGTTCTAGAATTTGATAAAGTAATCTTATTTAAGAATGACTCATATGTAGGAAAAGGATATTGTAGCAAAGGCATGTTTAAGTTCAATTTTAATAATGATGTTTTCTATGTATGTTGTTGATTTTTGTGATTTGTGGCATAGTGGGTTAGCACATTTAAGTTATAAGTCAATTGAATACATGCATAAAAATACTTATATTGATCATGGTATTAAGGATTTTGAAAAGAAATGTGAAATTTGTATACAATCCAAATTTACTAAGAAATCTTTTTCAAAAGTTGAAAAGTACACTCTAGTTCTAAAACTTATACATAGTGATATATGTAAATTATATAGTAATATCACTAAAGGAGGTAAAAGGCATTTCATAACTTTTATTGATAATAGTTCTTGATATACCTATGTCTACTTGTTAGGGAACAAAGATGAAGCATTTGAAATGTTTAAGAAATATAAATTAGAAGTAGAAAATTTTCATGGTGGGAAAATAAAATTGTTTCATAGTGATAAAGGTAGAGAATTTTTCTTAACCGAATTCTATTCTTGTTATGAAATATATGGTATTGTGCATCCATCTTCTGCTCCTTATACTCTACAACAAAATGGTTTACTGGAGAGAAAGAATCGTACCTTAGTAGATATGATTAATTCTATGTTCCTAAATGTTAAGTTACCACACAATCTTTAGGATGAGGCATTATTGACAACTTGTCACATTCATAGTAGGATACCATCAAAAATAAGAAAGGTTTCTACATATGAAATTTGGAAAGGAAGGAAACCTAACCTAAATTATTTTAATATGTGGAAGTGTTTAGCCTTTTATTGAGTTTATGATCAAAAGAGAACTAAATTAGGGCCAATAGCCATAAAATGCATCTTCATGGGATATATCTAAATTCTAAGGCATATAGGATATTAGATTTGGTGTCTAATACAATTATTAAAACTAGAGATGTGGAATTTATTGAAAATAAATGCTATAATGAATTAAATCCCACAATGAAAGATTCTCAAGTGGATTAACATTCAGTTCCTATAGAATCAATCTTAAGTGATCAAAGGAACAAATGTATACATGAAAATAAGTTTGTTGAACTAAGAAAAAGTCAAAGAATGAGAATAGAAAAGGACTTAGGTTCAAATTTAATTTTTTTCTCAAGCTATAACTTTCTTGGTTGAAGGAACTAAGGCTTCTATAATAAATAAGATTCCTATTATGCTAATTATAGAATGTAATCCATAAACATATAAAGTGACAATAACTTCTAGAGATTTCAATTTTTGGAAGGAAGTCATGAATGATGAAATAGATTCAATATAGTCTAACAATACTTGGATCTTAGTTGATTTGCCTCAAGGGTCAAAGCCTATTATGTGTAAGTAGGTATTTAAAAGAAAACTCAATGCAGATGGCTCACTTCAAACCTTAAAGGCAAGGTTAGTAGCCAAGGGGTTTAGACAAAAGGAAGGTCTAGACTATTTTGATACCTATACACCTGTGGCTAGGATGACTTCCATTAGGATTCTCATAGCATTAGCATCTATTCATAAGCTTCATGTGCAATAAATGGATGTTAAAACAAGTTTTTTAAATGGAAATCTAAATAAAGAAGTTTACATGGAACAACCAAAAGGCTATGTGCTACCCAAAAATGAAGGAAAGGTCTATAAGTTGGTTAAGTCCTTATATGGCTTAAAACAGACAATTAAACAATGACATAAGAAGTTTGACTCAGTGATTTTATTAAATGGCTTTTCATATAATAGTGCAAACAAGTGTATATACTTTAAATTTACTAAGGAATATGGCATAATTATCAATCTCTACATAGATGATATGCTAATAATTGAGACAAATTTAGAAGGTGTTCGTCAAACCAAGCAACATCTTGGTTCTAAGTTTAAGATGAAGAACTTGAATGAAGTAGATGTTATCTTGGGAATAAAAGTGTATAAGCATAAGGATGACTTTATACTAGGGAAAGAGCACTATATTAAGAAGTTGTTGGAAAAATCTATATATCTTAGTATTATGAATTTTGATACACCCTATGATCTTAATTTAAATTAGAGGAAAACATAGGGAAACCCATAGCACAATTAGAACATGTGAGTGCTATCGAAAGCTTGATGTATACTATGTATTGTACAATACTAGATATAGCTTTTACTGTGTGCAAGCTATCAGGATTTACAAGTAAACCTAATACAGATCATCGAAAAGCTATAAAATAATTTTTAGCTATCTCAAGAAAACCATAAATTTGGAGTTACATTATAATGGTTATCCTGCTATACTAGAAGGTTACATTGATACTAGTTAGATTACAAATCTTAGTGATAATAAATCCACTTCAGGATGGATTTGCACCATAGGTTATGGAGCCATAAGCTAGGCCTCAATGAAGTAAACATGTATCTCACAATCTACAATGGAACTTGAGTTTATAGCTTTATCAGCTACAAGTAAAGAAGCAAAATGGATAAGCAATTTGTTATTAGATATAGAGTTGTCGCCATAGCCAATGACAACCATTTTGATCTTAACTGATTATGAGTTAACCATGTCTAAAGCATATAATGGAAAGTCTAGATACATAAGCTTAAGACCTGAGTTTGTGAGGCAATTATTAGGAGATGATATAAGTACCATCACATATGTAAAATTCAATAGTAATTTAACAGACCCAATGAAAAAAGGTTTGTCAAGGGAAAAGATTAAAGACTTCACTACTAAAATAAGACTAAAACCTATAGTCATGAAATGATGGGAACTTAACCTTATTCTAATAGAACACTAGTTTCAAGGTTTATTGAGAAAAATAAGTTATTTAATAATTGGAACACTAAGAAATAAGGTTTAGTGTTATAAAAGGATGAGCTAAGAAGCTTTTAATGGATCGATAATTCTATTATCTAAGGTTTCCACCTATATGATTATAGGAGTGATGTCACACCATTCAAGAGTTTTAAAGATTTTACTCTTGTAAATATTCATGAAAGCTAAGATGAGCACATGGCCATAAAAGTACTAAAGAAATTGAATCTCTTAGACTTGATTAGGGTATATGTGGTATTCCAACTCTAACAATAAGAGTATAGGTTTAATCAATTAGACACCTAGTACTTTGCTTGAACCTTGAAAATTTACACTAATAGAAGATTTAATCCTAGTGGCACATTCTCTTATGCACAAATTGTACAACTTATGAAAACTTCTAAATTAGTGGGAAAATGTTATATAATTCACAACTTTAAAAGTTATATTGTTCATCCAATGAATAAACTTTAAAAAAAGTTCATGTATGCGTATTGATGACTAAAGTGTGGGTGCATATTCATTGATTCTAATGAATAAAAGGATGAATATACATCTTATATTCAATGGACAAATGGATGAATATATCTATTGGTGTTCAATGAACAAAGGATTTTTAAATGCACTTATTTATTAAAGAGGCTCCCTTACTACTAAGTATAAATAGACTTCCATATGATTTTGTTAAGTATGGTTGATAATAATATCTTACAAGCTTAAAATATTTCCTAGTTATAAGAGTGTTAGGGAATTTCTTGATATTGTTAATCAAGAAATTCACAAAAGCTTCGTTGTATCCTGGGAGAATATTGTCATCAACCCTTTAGCAATTATGTGTGGGGGTGAATCTCTCTCTAAAGATAGTGACCTAGTTGTGCCTTAAAGCATCTTAACATGTAGTAATCTTGGTCATCTGTAATGTTGTTTTATAACAATTTTATAACACATCAAAGTATAACCAATTATATATAAGATTACTTTGATGTCTCCAGTTTAAGGACCAATCAACACCATTACATGAGAATTCTAGTTTAACTCATTCATATTTATTTAGGAATTTTCAAGCAGTTCAACTTAATAAACTCATTCTACTAACGAACACCTATATATATTATGCGTTATTGTTTCTACACTAATATGTATAAAATGAGACATCCTCCCAATTGAGTATGTATCATATGTGCTAGTCTATTCAAATAATTGATGTTCATTGCTAGTGGTTCTATGACTAGAAGTATTTAAGACTAAGACCTCTAAGGAATCTTATATTATAATTGTCATCTCTATACATGACCATGTCCATTAGCCCTTTTAATCTATGGTCTTTATTAGATATTTAAAACATGTATGATAAACAAAATACCTTTATTGGCAATAATTGATTTGAATAAAATTATCATAAAATGAGTCCTATTATATCATATTTAATTGGCTTGTAGGGCACAATTAATTCTAACATTACACGTAGTTAATGCTAAGGACACATGTAGTTAACACTAAGGACTAACCCTTCCATGTCCTCTTTAGTCATAAAAAAGTGTATTTTCTCTTAACGAGTGAATTTTAGATGATAAAAGTCTATTAATAAGTCATAAAAACTTAGAGATAATCATTTGTTCAAAGGATTTGTATGATATGGAAGCTAGACAACAAAATAATTTGACAGAAGATGGTTCATTATCTAGTGAATGAGGTGAAAATTAGAAATAATGACATATTCAAACATTATAAAGTTAGTTAACAAAATATTTGTATCCATTTTATTTGCAAATGATTAAATTTTTTTGAATTAAGTCATGTGGTTTTTACCCCTCCACTTGGTGGTTTTCTTTGTAAAAAATTTGACATGTCACTATTTATTTTCTTACTATTTTAATATTAGTCTTATATAAAATTAATACTAATAATCAAACTTTATAATTCCATCAAAGTTGCACTGATGTTTTTTTTTTTTTGAAAAATTTCAATATTTTATATCAAAGTTATAATATAAGTTTAAAAAAATAAACACCAAAGATTGAAGCACAATT
>JANHAO010026027.1:0-11193 GCA_026873985.1 Saraca asoca | reverse complement strand
GAACCAGATGGCAAGTAATAGAGCCAGTCCTTGGCTACATCAGCAAGGGAGAATGGAAATGCTCTAAGCTTAATGTGCTCTTCTGGAGTTGTTTGCAGTTTCATGGTGGAGCACACTATATGGAACTCCTTCAATTATATGTGGGGATCTTCACTTGAAAGTCCATGAAACTTAGGCAACAAATGGATTAGACCAGACTTTAATTCAATGTCAGCATCAAGGTCAGGATATTGAATACATAACGGCTGGTATGCTATATCAGGAGTAGCCAACTCCTTTAGGGTTCTATCATTCATTTCATTTGCCATAGGTGTAGGATTGCTAGTAGAACCAAATTTATCAAATTAATTAACTAATCTTCTCCTAATCTTTTTAAACAATTTCAAAGTTCTTTCTACCTCAAGATCTAGCTCCAAAAGATTATGATAGGCATAAGACCTAGTGATCATACACTACACAAAAATTGGCTAAAAAAGTGACAGAAAATTGAAAACACAAAAATACAGCACAAAACATGACCGTGTCCTAGGATATGGCCAGACTATGTTTGGTGCTGTTACTGCAATGCTGATACTGAGCACAGAACATGGCCGCATCTTGGGATACGGGCAGGCCATGTTCAGTGCTGTTACTACAAGTGAAAATAGAAATAGGGGAAACAACAGAAATAGATGAAGAACAAAATGTTAGTGAGGGGTTAGTACTTAAATATACTCCTAATAAGATTGATAAAATTAGAATCAATCCCCAGCAATAGTGCTAAAATCTTGATGGTTGTCGAACCCAATCAAAATTAGAAGATTTATAATCTATGTACCCTACTACTTGCAGCATAAGGTAACACTAAGTCAAGCCTTTGGATCATTCTATTAATAAAAATCAAGTCAAGAGATAGAAATGGAGGGGGGATTAGCAATAGCTATTCTAATAGCAAACAACAAGGTAGAAATGTAAACAAGAGCAAGCAAATAACCAGCCCAAGGAAATTAATTAAACTTGAGATTAATCTATTCTTGATTACTAAATATTCATTCAATTGTTAATCCTATTTTTGGCCTTAAATCATAGCAAAAAGTCTTGAAATAATTAATGAATCCTCTACTAGATAAGCACCTAGCATTTGGTTGATTAAGGTTAAATAAACTAAGCATCCAATTAAGCCAAAACCATCCTAAAAAATCAAGATTTAGCCATGTAAACAACCCATCAAAAGCTTGATGCATTGCTTAGTTTTTACCATTCTCTTCTATAAGTGATCATTAAGCAATAATCATATTAACACCCAAATCAAATGAAGTCATTCAATTCAGAATTCTCAGCAAAACAAAGAGGAAAGGAGAAGAAATGACTAACAATTGGGTTGTAAAGTGAAAGAGCAAGATATTAACATTAATCATCAAGTTGTCAATCCCTTGGACTAATTACAAAGTGTTTAGCCTTCCATGAATGGAAGACATAAAAATTGTAGAGAAAAAAACAAAAAACAACCTACCACTCAACTTTCCTCTAAAAAATCTGTCTAATGGAATACCCAAAATTTTTAGACAGAAAAAGAAAAGAACCCTCTAAAACTCTCTCCAAAACTCTCTTTGTGTTCTCACTAAAAAGTGCTGAATAGGAAAAAAGGAGCTAGCTACTAATTGGTGGAGTAGGAGCAATGATGAAGGGTTAGTGTAGGCTCTTTTCCTTACTACCATTTTCTACCACTACTCCTTTTACGTGAATGTGCATTTTGCATACTTCTTCTCTAGTTTTTTTTTTACTAATTCGCTGACTTAAATCTAATTAAGTGTGGAGCTGGTGTAAGGATTAGTCATTGGGCCCAAGTTTATGTCATTTGGGGGCCTAAAAATTAAATTTTGCAGAGGCCAATCTCATTAATATTCTGCCTCTATTTTACAGCTCAATTTGCATGCCCAAAATGATATATTTAGGTATAGAAGTCTCCATAAGAATTGTAGCCTTGTGTCTTAATTTCCATTTGGACTTCATTTGACCTCATTTGGACTTCTACAACTCCAGATATTGCTTGATGAATGCTCAAGGCCGGGCTACCTGATATAGAATTGAGACAGTATTCTAGTTTTAGCTTGAGCTCCAATTTCAAATATCCAATCATGAGATTCAGCCTTCAAGGTCTTCGTAAAAGTTGTAGAGCTATATCTTATCTTTCCTACAAGACAAGAATCACATTAATTGGATAATCGTAGCTTAAGTTATAGCCAAAATATAGAAACTACTAAAAAGGCCAAATAATATAATATTTTCTATAATGATCCCAATTGACACAACATAATGAATATGTAATAACACAATTGAAATAAGTCAGTTTGAACCTTAAAAAGTTTAGTGAAAGGACAATCAAATGAGTAAAATATTTTGTTATCAGTTACCTATAAGAGCGGTAATGGAAAGGCTGGAACCTAGAGAAATATCACCAAAAAAGAACAAAAATTGCAAACAACAGTGGCAGTGTTTGGAGTTGAAAGTGAAGAAACAAAAGTAACTCTACAAGTGCCAACAAAGTTTTTTATAAACAATGCAAAGAAGATCCAATGGCTAGGGAGTGATAGTATGAACAATTCATATGGTGACCTATGTCACTAAAATGATCGATCCAAGTCTCAAGAGCTCTTAAAACGCCAAAGCCATCATGATTGATAGCGTGAATGGTGAAGGGCATAGGAAATTGAAATGATGCTAAGTAGGCAAGTCATGTAGTCCACTAAGAAGGAAATAGGCATATGACATAGCATAAAATAATACATAGTTGTGGTCCTTTGACCTACAGTCGATCAGTCAGGACTAGGCAAAGAGTTGGCATTCAGCATAGGTTGCTTATTGTCAATTGGCTATCCCGCCTAGTCAAACGACCTTAGCCATAAGATCAATAGAGAACTTTGAGCACTAACCACTCAACTAATGCATGACAAAAGGTGTGATCAGGCCTGCATGAATAATGTGACACTAGCAATTATCTAGTAGGATTCCCGCTGATAGTATCAATTCACTGCAGACCCGTGATAATGCCATATTCACTCCAGAGCATGCTAAATGGCACATTCAGGATCTATAAATACTAATAGGTATCCTTCTCCTAAATTATCTTCTTTATACTTATTGAAACTATGCCAAAATACTGATTTGATCATCAGAGTATGCTTGGCAAACCACTTCCATTGTGTGTAATTGACCATGTTGTATTTGCAGGTAGCTCGTTCCGTACCATGATCAACCTAACTAGTTAAGAAGTTTAAAATTCTAATTTTCTTTCAAAATTCAAACAAGAGAATGAAGTCAAATTTGTATAATATAGATATCAAATTCATAAGGTGACATCTTTTGAAACGTAAGATCCATTTGTTTCATTAAAAAAATACATTTTGAAGAAAAAATCTCTCACTTATTTGTATTTATAATTATTAAAAATAAATGATATAAAAAATATTTTATTTTCAATATTACATGTAAAATTGTATGATAGAAAACAAAGTCTGCTTTGAACTAGAAGATGGTGCCAATGCCTCCTAATGAATAACTTGACAAAAAGAAAAAGGCTTAAATACATGCAAATAAATGACATAAATGTTGGAATAATATTCTTGAATAACATAATTAGTCAATTCATTGTATGTTGAATTATCAAATGTAAAATAATATTATTTATTTGTTAGTCTAAATATGTGATTATATTTGTTATTAGGCATTAGTGTGGCACTTAACTACCTATTGATCTATTGTTATGTGGATTTTATTTGTTGATCTATTGATGATGGAAAGGCAAGCGCAATTCATTCCTATAACAAGAAATCTCTGCTCTTACCCTATATGTTATTGTTATTGCCTTGTTGAGATAATAAATTCTAACCTAATGATGACATCTAAGGCAAAGAGGAATTCTTATCTTCTCTCTTCTTTTTCCATTTTTTTTGGGTCTTTCTTCTCTCTCGCACGGCTAATCCTTGATAAAGATCACGTATTGCAGTTATGGATACAGCTTATCTCTAAGGTGCATATTCAATTAGTAAATTTATTATTTTACATATATTTACACTGTAGGATATGACTAGATAAACATTGTTATGATTCAATTATTTTCAACAAAAATATCAACTGATTAATTACATTCTATGACTGTAATATGTGAAATTATATTTTGGATTTTTTGTTGTGATAAATCTTTGTTTTTATTGAATATGTATTGAAATAATTGGCCATCAAATTATGGGACTTTTATTCTATGCAATAATATGATTATTTTGCTTATTTTGCTTCTTGAATAATACCAAAAAAAAAAAAAAAACACTTAATGTGTGAAAAAGAAATTCTCAAAAGAAAGAAAATTCAGTTTAGGCTACTGCTTCTAATCCCAAATTCCCATTCAATTCAACTATCATCGGCCCCCTCCAATTCTTCAATCGTATTCTCGGCTTCTGCTTGAACAAAATAAAATGCTTGCTTGTCTTGACAGTCGATATCTTCTTCATCTTTGCAAACAAGTGCTCGATTTTGCTGGATTATAATCGAAATTGGGTTACCCAGGAGTACCTAATGATGAGCAGAGGAATACGCATACAGAGGCATATATATTACAAGCACAGGAATGTGCAATAGTGTGTGACTAAATATTAACATAACTGTTTTATTAATTTATTTGCATATATTAATGTGAATAATTTTATTATTTTTTTGGATTAAAAATATTGGTGAAAAGTAACATGCTTATTATGTGAAAATATTTTTGAAATATGTCTTGTTATTTTGTTTGATTGTGACTTTCATGTCTCTCCCTGAATATATATATTGTGCTTTCTATTCTAAAAATTATTTGTGTAATCACAATTTGCATATTTATATGATAATTTCTTATCTAAATTATTATTGATTATCTTTGTGTGATTGAGATCACATTAATTTTGAAATCTATTACTTACATATATATATATATATATATATTATGTAAATAAAATTATATATTGTGCATTCATATTCTAGGCATGATGAGACATTAATTTTAATGTTATGTCTTATGACTTAACGAGAGATAAAATTTACACAAACATTTGAAGAGCTCATATTGATCTACATGATTTCGTCATTAACATTGTTTTCCTTTTAAGTTATTTGTCGATTTCTACTTACTTAAGCATTGGAATGTCTTTCGTATGATCTCTTAACACTATCACTGGTGTTTTCCTTTTATGCAAGTCACCAGCACCACCCCTAATAGGTAACAAATTTATCATTGGCATCGTTTGTGGCTCTTTTTTTCACCACTGATTGAAGGGTTTGAAGCTAGAAAACAATTCATCTTTTCCCTACCAAAAAGCCACCTTTGGACACTAAAGAGTGACCTATTCAATTGTAGGATCTACCCATAATAATGGCAACCACCATACCCCTTCCTATGATAACTGAACCAACCAAACAAGCCCCCCACCTACACCTAGACACAACTGTTACAACATGAAAATCATGAGCGTTAAGCCCGTGATGATAAAGAACAGGCTAACAGTAACTTAAATGTTAAGCTCCTGCAACAAGCCCTCTTGATCAAAATTGGGCAGTTATGGTAGAAGGTGCTATGCTTAAGGCAACAAGCAAATGAACGGGAAGAGAGAGCTCAAAATGTGCATTGGTAGCAACACCAACATCAACAATAACATTAACATGAAAACTGATAAGATGAGGAATATAACCCTCTCAATCCCAAAGGAGCTTATGGCAGAGCTAGCTGTCAGTGGTTCCACTATCACAAATAACAATATGGGTCATACCATGGTTATTAACAATAGCCACCACCTAGACCACCAACACCAACCCAAGAAGGCACCTTTCACCTAGATATTATGGCAACCCCCTAATCACCCAACTTCAAAACCCTTTTTTATATTGAGAAGTATAATTGAACCACTGACCCTTAAAACCATCTTGAGTCATTTAAGGTAGTTTCTAGATGCAATAATGTGCCCATCTTTCTCAACCACCTTAAAAAAGGTAGCTTTAAGGTGGTTCACTTCTTTTACCCTCGGATTTATTTCCTGATTTTAGCAGCTGACCGAAGCCTTTTTAACCCATTTTGTTGCAAGTAAAATCTACAAAAAAAAAACCTTTGCCTCCTTTATTAACTTTGCCCAGAGTAAAAAAGAAAGCTTGAAAGATAGTTAAGAAACTTGTCTATGGTGCCTAGCTTTTCAATGTGGTAGTACAATTCCATGAATTAGTCATATGCCTATAATGTCTTGCTCTTCAGCTTGGTAAAATAATTTTATGAGGATACTCCATACTTGTGATGCTAAGCTCTTTAGCTCAATAGATAAACCTATAGGTTGCCACGTGCCTATGGTGCTAAGCTCTTTAATTTAGTTAACATTCCCAAAATCACCCCAATTAATATCAAGCATTTCACCATAATAAAGTTAAATTCACAGAGGCCTTTGGAACTTTTTGTCATAAGAAAGTTAAAGCTACAAAAGCTTTTAGAGCCTTTTGCCATAACAAAGTTAATCATTGGGCCTTTGGAGCCTTTCACTATAACAAAGTTAAAGTCATAATGGCTTTTGGAGCTTTTTGCCATAACAAATTTAAAATCACAAAGGCTTTCAGAGCCATTTGCCATAACAAAGTAAAAGTTATAGAGGTTTTTGCGGATTTTTGCCATAAAAGAAACATAAGCTACAGAGAACATTAGAGCCATTCACCATAAAGAAATCTAAAGTTAAGACCTTTTCCCATAAAAGGTAAAACCAACAAATGTATAATTAAAGCACAAACAATACAAACATTTAATAGGATATCCTAAGCATCATGGCCCTTAAATAAATTCAAAAAAGATCTAAGGCATAGCCCAAAGATAAGACACTTAAAAAACTATTACATTACTTTACTCCTACATGTTAATAGCCCTCATTCATAACTTCAGAGCTAGGAACCAAAGAGTCGGCATCTGATTAGGGATTGACCAAATTCATGATTCTGATGTCTAAGTTGTCATCATCGCACGATACGCTAGCACTAGCAGTAACATTGGCATCACCCAACTCAACAACCTAATCCATGATGCAAACTTCGTTGACATCACGAATTTGCTCAACATTGTCATCTTGATTACCATCGCAATCATTTTGACCATCAACTCCATCATCCCCATGATAGACATCATCCAAGGTATCCCTAGGCTCATCATCCCCAATTTCATAATCTAGAGTCCCTAGTACATGGATAAGGCAAGGCATCTCCAAGTCCCCATAAATATCCTCTAATAGATCTACCTTAATGACATCCAAGTAATCATCATAACAGTTAATTCAGGAAAGATCAAGGGTGACATCAGGATTGTCATGTTTGATCTAATAAATAGTGTTATTTGATGAGCTGTGATAGTTCCTTAGCTCATTGGACTTTAATTCTTCAAACTCGACTTTTAGGCTATCTCCATCGTTATTATAGTCACCAACACCTTTTTCACCTTAATTGGTTCTTGCTTAAGTGTGGCAACATGACCTTTAGATTGGATCCTTTCACTATTTGCCTTCATCATCACCTCACGGGCAGAGATGATTTGGGCATCAAGCATGAAGGCTTTCTCTTTTAGCTCAGCCACCTCCTTATCCAAGTTGGACAAGTTAAAGACAACTTGATCTCTTTCTTTATTCACAATATCATGTTGTGCAGAAACAATGGCAACAGAGTTATCCTTTTCTTCAATTATTTTTTGTTTTTTAAGTAGAAACAATGGCAATAGAGTTATCCTTCAATTATTTTTCGTTTTCCAATCAATGATTGCTTTAAGTTTTAGCCTTCCATCCAAAGTTGATCCAACATGGCAAGGTCTTATAGTTCAAAGTTGACTATGTGACCAACCTCATCAAGGGCATTACATACCCTATAAAGAATGACAACCACTAAACCACCAACCTGGAACTGGGGGTGAAGGCACTCACCCACCTTTTGTAGGGAGAATGTTGGAAAAACATCTTGGCCTTCCTCTAAAGTCTCCATATCAATGGTTTTAATGCATTATTGGTAGGAAGAAGGGTTTTACTCTTGGTCATCCACCCATTCCCAAAAGTGGGAAGACTTTCAAACCTCACCAAGACCACCCTCTTGATGGCCATCTTTATGGCCCTCAATCCTCTTCTCTTCTTAGCGATCATCCTGTCTATAGTCGCCTGACCCCTTTTGGGAGCTTCGAGAGTCTCACTTTGACATCGACACTCTCCCTTGCTCTAATTGTTGTAAAGACTACTTAGGTTGCTTTCATTGTCAATCAAGCTTTGTACATAAGCTGAGAAAGGATGACACCTATCACCATCATTAATTGCCTTTTAAACAAGGTAAATGGTGGGATGGCTTGAAGTTCCAAAACATATACCACCAAGTGCATAAAGAAGAAATAAGTGTCATAACTACAAAGATGCTCGTCAGGCAACAAGCAATACGAATCGAATTGCCACCTCATAATAAGTCCCTTCATAAATTACCTTTTCAAATTGGGTTAAATCTGATTGACACATGATGAAGATGCATAGACCTCACCTCCTTATAGTAGCATATACAAACACCAACCCACAGGTCTCGTCCTCAACAGTTGTAGCCTTGTCAACCTTATTTTCATCCCGAGACTTAGTACCCTAGGGGCTCATTGGTAGATGAACACATATGCATGCCCACCATCATCATAAGTGTGTTTCCTAGCTTCCATCTACCTTGTTGTCCCATCATCTTCATTCGGCGAAACACCAAAAACTTGCAAACTCAAGGAAAATGAAGAAGATGCTTTAGCCTTCTCATTGCTACAAGAAACTAACCAATCCAAGTCAACTTCATTACTCTCGGTGACGTTGGGAGAGGAATCAATGTTGTTTAAAATTAAAGTCCTCCCCTATTAACTAGTTTCCGAGTAGACACAAGAATTGCTAGAATAGCATCAACATTGGTAAAACCTCTTTTGCTACTAATGGAAGACACCATGACTTGACCCAACAAAGAAAATCAACCAAAAAATAAAAATCAAGTGTACCTGAAAAATAATGTGAAAGCATAAAGGCAAGGAGAAATCACAAAAACTAGAATAGAACAACAATAACTAAACAAATGCAACTCAGCCAATCACAACAAGGAAACTAACAGCCGTAGAAGGAAAAAATGAAAAACAAGAACTTACCACAACCAAAACTAAAGATTGGACCTATAAAGAAGCAAACGAGTACCAAGAAATGCTGGAAAACTTTAAGTAACAGAAAAAAAATAGTCTTTAGAAGTAGAAGATCACAAAGAAAGCAAAGAAAGCTCTGGTTTTGCTCAAAGTACACTTGAAAGTTTTGAATAGAGAAAGTGATGGAGAAAAGAAAGGACAAGGCTTATATGTCTTCTTATCTCAATAGTCAAGGCTGCCCCCAACCAAAACAATGGTTCAGATTAAGAAATATTGAAAAGGTTGCAATGATTATGGGCGTAAAAGAACATAAAGCATTTATTGTGCACAACCATCAATCACGCAAGAATCCCAAGTTAACTACTACTCCACGTCAACTTGAAAGAGCAAATGACATGACCTTTCACCTAAAGCTGAGGGGCGAGAAGGGGCAAAAGATATCGCCTAAAATTTCACTAATCCCTTTGTCATCCTGATTGTCACCTAACATCACCAATCTCCATCACATGACACCTTAAAACCCTTCATTACAAGCAATCACCCTTGCCACATCATGCCCCTTCCATATTGATAACGTGATACGTTTTGACATTAGTATAGTACTATCTTCCATTATTAGGTTACTGTCATTGTTAAATACACAAATAATATTATACTTTTGTGGTATCACCATTTCATATAGTCACTAGGTATATGACCTTTATCTAGTCTCTTAAAATATTTTACTTCTGTTTGCATAGCTTTATAAGATTATCAAATAAGTTCTAAAAATCTTTAGATATAAGTTTTTTACCTATATCCTACTAACATATGTATCAAAATGTCCTTCGGTAATCTTTGACTACTGTCACCAATCTTTTACGCAAGTCACTAACATTACCCCAACAGGCAACAGAATTATTTGACAAATTGGTTGGAATTGGTTAATGAATAAAGAAAGGAAGGATTCAGTTACAGTGTATCCCGTTGGATTCACGTGTACAACGAGGGTAAAAATAGGTCCCACCGCAGTGGATCGTCACAGCAGTGGACCATGCCGGTTGCGGGTCCTTTCTAGTGGGAAACTTGAAAGTAAATTCCGAGACGTCACGTGGGGAAGTGGGGCCCTATTGTTGTCATGTTTCATGTTTGACAACGAAACCAGCGCCAATGATTTTGATTTGAGAGACTCCCAACAGTAAACGCGTCACTTCAACGACTATTAATTTCAAAAGAAAAATAAATAGAATATTCATTGGCATCATATCGGAACCCATTCAAATTATAAAGAAAGACTTATAAAATATTAAGATGCTTCAGCTTACCCTTCTTCCCCCTTTAATTGTGAATAAATTATGAAAATAATGATTATGTATTCATTTTTTTTAATATGGTAAAAATGTACATTTAATTTTACATTTCTCATAATTTTATGATTAAATTATACTTAATTCATATAATTTGTTTTAATATATAATTTCATTCTTATATTTTTTCTTTGTAATTAATTCCTTAAAATTTATTTTCATTTGTAATTATCTAACATTTTTAAGATCTATGGAATTATATATTTAATTATAAAGTAATATAATAATAAATAGTGATTTATTAGAATTATAAATTATTATAATTTAAAAGAAATATTCAAATTAATACAAAATAGAATTGAATTTATTAGAATTAAAGATATACAAAAATTTAAACTATGATTCTTAATTTTTTTAATAATTTTTATAATTAGTATTATGTTTTATTTTTATGTTATGATATAATTACACATTTCAACAAATGTTTAACATACCAGACAATTATAGATATAAATTTTTAAATTAATTATCGTATGAAGTTACAAGTGAAATTAAAGTTTAAAATGTAATTGTAAGAAAAAAAAATAATGAAATTATAAATTGAAGTAAATTATAAAAAAATTAATTCAATCTAGTTTTATATTGGACTGAGAGATTGTTAATTCAAGTGTATTGGTTAAAGTATGCTTTATGATTTTAATCCTATGCTTTACAAATTTTGCATATCTCTGTCTATTTTGAAACAAAAGG
>JANHAO010026026.1:0-11192 GCA_026873985.1 Saraca asoca | reverse complement strand
AAGCTAATGGTCAAGTGGAAGCTACCAATAAAGTAACTACAAGTATGATTAAAAAGCATGTTAGTCAATATCCAAGAAACTAGCATAAAATGCTTGATAATGCCTTATAGGCTATAAGAAATACTCCTAAGGAGTTGACAAGGGTTACACCATATAAGCTAGTGTTTGGTCACAATGCTATTATTTCTATCGAAGTGATAGAAATCAATCTTTAAGGGTTCAAAGAAAAAATCAATTATCTAAGGTTGATTATAATAGTTTAATACTTAACAAAGTAGAAAACTTAGATGAAATTAGGTGACAAGCCTTCAATAATTTGATCCACAACAAAGAAAAGTTGCCCAAGTCTTATAATAAACATTTGAAACTAAAAAAGTATCACACTAGTGAATTAGTTTAGAAAGTTATGTTGCCGATGTAGAAGACATTAAAATACAATAAATAGACTTCACATTGGGAAGGATCATTTAAGGTTACGCATACATTTGACAAAAATAGTTATAAAATAAAGCATGCAAAGGAAAATATTACCAAAATTATTAAGAGTAAATATTTGAAGACATATAGCTGAGCATCCACAAAGTGCACATTAAGAATCCAAAATAAAAATTACAATACTATTTAAGAAGAATCATAAATTCTCTTAAAGTTTGATTCAAAGGAAGATTGAAATCCTCTCTATTGCCAAGTCACCACCATTTTCTAAATTTGTGCTATTTTCTAAGCAAAACTAGCATCATGCTCCTATGTTGTAGTTGTTTTAAGATCAGTTAAGATATCTCTAACTTTTTTAGAAAATTGGTCTTTATCTTTATTAATTGATTTAACTATAGCTTTAAAGTTTAGTTGGTCTACTCTAAGTCGACAAAGTTCATCTTTTAATTCTACATTTTTCTACTTAACTATAACAATCTCCTCTGAATTGTTCTAGGATGACTCCATAGCTGCATTATATTTTTCAACTCAAGTTTTTCCAAGTGTTAATAGCATTTTTAAAGAATCTAACCAAGTCTTCTTTCTCTATTAACAATTCATAAAGGTTGATTCAACAGTAGCACAAGCTTTAACATTATCCAAAAATGATGATAGTTGTTCTTGAAAATTAAGAATGAAAGACTTTAAACAAATGGTCATCACTAAAAAAGGACAAAGTTCAAAAGAGATGGTCAAATAGTTTTTCAGGACATTTTGACTTAATTTCTTCAGTTAATGAAGCATGCAAGAGTTTAGGGTCATATGACTAAATTCTAAATTTTGGGTTGGAAGTTTTCAAAAAGTTAAAATTTTCTTGTAAAGTTGTAACTAACCACAAAAAACACAGAGGTGGCCCTGGGAAAAGAAAATAAAGAATAGAGATAAAAGAAGTAAGAACCATGGACAAACCGCTAGAATAATAATGAAAAAATGATATATATTAAATTTGAAAATAGAACATACAATTTGAGCAATGCTTTGAATAACTCCAGAGAATGCTTATAGAGGGGATGGCACTAATAATTTTTGAATTATGCCTTACATTTAAGATTAGGGTCCATTTATAGAAAATTTTCACAATTTTATAGTTTACTAAAGTGTAGTGCTACAGTGTACAATTGTTAGTCTCATGATGCTGCAGTAATTGTTACAGTGACTTACTTTGTTAAAAGCTATTGGAGCATCTTTTGACTCTTTTCTGAAAAGTTATTAGTTTAAAAGCTAAATTGTCTTCTTATGCCCACACTTGAATTTGAATCTAAATTTCATTTGGCTAAAATTTTTGTTTCATTTGGATTTGTATGTCTTTTAAGCTAGCTAATCACTGAGGTTGATTCCAAAGCAATTTGATTGGGCATAATCTTCTACTTCTTCTAAGGGGTTTGAAGCATAGGATTCTGCCATGTCTTCTATATTTATTAATAGTTGAATAATCTCCTATAGTTTTGAAAAATATTCATGTTTGGAGGAAATTGGTGCCAAAAATGTTGTAATTTGGCATTTATTTTGAAGAAATTGATGAGTACCCTCTTTCATATTTTGGTGGAAATGATGGTTTTCTTTTAACCATTTTTAAATTTCATATACATGGGTTTTGTTGATATATTTCTAAGCTCACCACCATTTAATATAAAATTACCTCTGAAGAATTGGCCATCTAGAATAAGGGTTTTCTTTTGAATCTTGATAATCCCACGAGAAAAACCATAGAAGACCAATTTTTGAAAAGAATTGCAGAAGAATGGAATAGTTTCCATAATTTAAGTTATCAAAACATGATTTAAAAGTATTTCATCCTTCATTGACCTTTTCAGAGAAAATTTTTTATATTGGACCACAAAGATCCTATCATCTAAAAAATCAACTTGAAAATTTGTATTTTTTACTCTGGTTAAAGAAAAATAACCAAGAATGATTTTTGCATTTATTTTGATAATATATGGTATTATACTAGACCTTTTGACAATTCTAGTATGTATAACCATAAGGTTCTCAAGGTATTGAAAACTTTTTCATCTAATTAAGGTTTTCTCCTTAATTAGTTGGTGAAATAATTTTTTTGATTTGAAGAGTTCAATGAGTTATGAAGATTTTATCCCTGGGGGAAATATTATATTTAATTTTGATTGACTCAAAATCAACCAATATTAATTCATAAAATTCTCTTATTTTGTTAAAAGCTTCAAGAATAAAATGAAAAAATTTTGGAAATGTTTTTTTGGAAAACTTTTTTGGGATTTTTATTCCAATATTCTAGTTCAATCTAGAAGAATTTTTATAAAACCAACTTTAGGAGATATTTGGTGACAACTTTTGTTAGCTAGGAATCAATGGTGGTAACTTGTTTGGATGAAGAATTGGCCATAATTTATTTTCCAAAAAAATTCTTTTCATATGGTGATTCCATCATATGTTATTTTTGTTTGCAAAATACATTTGAAAGATCAAAACAAATTTGAGTTTGAATCTTTTTTTGCAAAAAATCTATTTTGTTTCAAATAATTGGTATTTGTAGGAGTTGTTCTATCCTTTTGGAAGAAATTTCTTCAAAGAGAAAATTGATTTGATTTTCTTTAATTTTGACCAAATTCAAGTCTTTGAAAACGAGTTTTTTGACAAATTAAAAATAGTTTTTCCTCCTAAGTTCTTCATAACTATACGTTCATCTAAAACTAAGAAAGGCATAATTTATTGGATAAATGGATAACCTAAAATAATTATGCTAGTCAGGTTCTCAACCAACAGAAAAGAAGTATTGATTTTGTAGGAAGAATTTGTAAAAACCACATTTGAAAGTTTAAATTGGATTTGGGGCTTAGACCTATTTGCAAATATGAATCCTTCTTTTGTTTTTTCAAAATATTTGCTTGATACCAATCCTTTTGTATACAATTAAGATCAACTCTTATACCAAATAAGACTACTATCTTGATGGTATATTCATCTTTGATAACTAATTTTATAGGGATATGTCATTTTTTTTATTAGAAATATTGGAAGTGATTTTGAAAACTTGATCATTTATTTCTTCTTCTTGTATTTCTAGTTCTTTTTCCTTACCCTTTTGGAGAGTTGAAAGAATTAAATCACAATGCTATTGTTATTGCTTTAATTCTTTCACTTATTATTTTAGCATTTTCAATTCATGTTGTAAGTCTTGGATAGTGGTAGGTTTATTATTTCCTTAGCTATACCTATCTAAAACATTTCTAAAGTTATATTTATATATTCTAAACTATTTGGTTGGTAGAGAGGGCTTTTCTATGGTATTTTTGAACTTTTGAAGATAATCTTTCTTTTGTTCATCATCGTTATGTCACAGATGATTTCAAAAAGAAAATCTTATTCTTTTGTGAGAACATTTACTTTCTTTTTAAAAGATAATGTATCTTCTATTTTAGAAGAATAACAATCCTCTTCTTAAATTCTTTTGCTATTTTCTATTTCTACTTCTGCTATTCCTAGTGAGAATTCCTCGCTTTCAAAAGACTCTTCAGCTAAAAGACTATTCATCTTATTTAAGGCTTCTTCTTCTAGTTCTAATTTTCTAAGTTTCTTATTTAATCTATAGTATTTGACTATATGACCTAGTTTGTTACATCTAAAATGGACCAGCCTAATATTTTGATTTAGAGGAGCAGTATATTTGGGTTTCCTACGAGCATACCTTTTGTAAGGCTTTTCTCTTATTTAGGTTTACTAGACTTTGCCTATTTAGCTCATCTTTGATGTCTAGGCTTGAAAGTTTTTGGACATATGAATCCAAACTATTCATAGAAAGAACATAGTTCTTTTCTATTGAGGGTCTTTTCCTTAGCTAGCTATCTCTAGATTTTGTCATCTTGGCAAATTTTCAAAGCTACTTTCTGGACATAAATGCTAAGCTATTCATAAGTAAGTTGTTCATATGGAATACTCTTATTGAACTTATTTCTAATTTTATCCTGAACTTTATCTCCTAAGGATCTAGGGAGACCTGCGAGGAATTTTCCCTTCCAAAATGAATGGTTACTATCAAACATAGAGTAAATCCTACTAAAGAATGCATTTTTATACCATACAAAGTCTCCTAGTGTCCTACACTTAAAGTTAGATAGTAGTTTAACAGATTTATCTTTCTATAGATTGGGATGTCCTATAAAGTGTTTAATGATCGTGAAAATCAGGGTATTTACTATGTCTGAGATTTCATCGCCATTAGAGTCGCATATAACTAAACCATTTGTATCAGTTTTGATTGCTTGATCTTTTTTCATTTGCATGAGATTTTCATCCCACTATCCTTTAAACTGGCCAGTAAAACCTGTAACTAGGACAAAAATAACCTTTGTGTCATCACATCTATGAGCTGTTTAATAAGCTATACTAACCATAGTCATTTGTTAAAGGACATTTAAGATCTCATTTTTAGATTCACCATATAAATTCTATTCATAGATGTTATTCCCATTATAAGAATTTTGAATAATGAGTGGTTATTCTATTGAAGTTTGGTCAGGAAAATTTGGTAAAGCATTCCTAGGTAGCCTCCAATTTGCTATAATTTTGATGGCTTCTATTTTTAGATCTTCAGTATCTGAAGATATTTCAGAGACTTTATCTAAAGTTTAGATCTTTCCTATGTATTGTATATGGAAATTGGCCTGAAAGGGAGTAACAGATTCAAGCTCGCCAT
Organism: Saraca asoca; assembly: GCA_026873985.1. NCBI lineage: Eukaryota > Viridiplantae > Streptophyta > Magnoliopsida > Fabales > Fabaceae > Saraca > Saraca asoca. The sequence goes on along the minus strand of JANHAO010026026.1, from coordinate 6,043 downwards.
GAACCAAAGATCGACGGGTTCACCAGAAGTTCCCAGCGAGCTCTTCCCCAGTGAGCTTCTCCATAGTGAGCTACACCTTACTGAATAATGACCTGGCGGGATAGTTACAAATACGGCTAACCCCCTTTTGTGAGAATTCGTTGAACCCTCCATTCCTCTACTTCGCTGATACTCCAAGCCTGGAACCCTAACGAGGAAGTACTGGATTTCCTGTAAAAGAAGGCACTAAGCAATGGCTACAAGTCAAAGTCTATGACCGACAGGAGGACCCCACCTCCACAGCCCTACATTCTGTGACAGTCGAATTATAATCTGTAACTGTCTTTTCTACTTATTACCTGATGTAACGCTACTGTAGCTTGTAATTAATGCATACAAGCCCTCCCTCTATAAATAGGATTGCATTGTTAGAAGAAAGAAGGAGAACTTTGTAAGCAGAAACCCTACAAATATTATTTTTCAATACAAATCATCCGTGGACGTAGGGTCCGATGCTACCTAGATTTAGCCGAACCACGTTAAATCTTGCACCTTCATCCATGCTCTTCTTTCTATCTTTGCTTATTTTATCACTTTGCTAGGGTTAAACTAAATACAGGCTTGAGATCCCGTAAGAATCCCCCTGTTGGCTAGAGTTTGGAGCGTAACCAAATTTTCCCATCAATATTTTGGCGCCGTCTGTGGGAATCTCACCTATTCTGGTTCATTCCTATTGCGATGGCCAAGGGAAGAGCCATTAGAGCCTCTAATGTGCAGTGCCATACTCCAGATGGCCATGTCTCAATAGCGAACTCATCTACTACTCCTGTCATTAGAGCAGCTACTGGTATCTGTCCAACCAATTCGGCACAACTAGTTCTCGCTGCTGGTGGCATCGATGGACCACAGGCCTGGCTCCAACGTCAGGAGAAACTTGAGCGTATGATGGGAGAACTGACTAAAGCAGTCGCGTCATTGGCACGAAATGTGCAGAGACCAACTGAAACCCAATGCCTAGGCTATCTAAATTGGGGCAGTACCCAAGATCGTTGCTCACGGGAGCAGACCCCGAGTTTTGACCCTCAGGACGTCGGAGACCATAGTACCCAACAGTCGCTCAACCGACCCTTTGAGGAGCAGGACCCATTAGTTAGGGAACTATTTCAGAAGATAACTTAATTGGAAGAACGCCTCTGAGCCTCGGGCGATCGATCTCGTTGCGATGAGTTATCACCACTTTCTGAGGAGATTGAAGATCGAGCTCTCCCCTTCAAACTTAGAGTCCCCACGATCCCATTATACAATGGGGATTCTGACCCATATGACCATCTGGATGTATTCAATGTTCAGATAGATCTGTAGACAGCTGACCCCTTTGTTAAGTGTCGAGTTTTCCTAGCCACATTGGGAGGTATGCCTCATACTTGGTTCAGAAGCCTCCCGACTTGCTTAATTGATAGTTGGGAAGACTGTCAGCAGAAGTTCATTAGTCAGTATCGGGCACTGAAAAGGCAGCTCATCCCCCCTTGTCACCTCGCTATGGTCTTCTAACATAAACAGGAGTTACTAAAGGACTATATTGCCAGATTCAGACTTGAAGCTAACTCGATGGAGAATCCATCCGAGGAAGCCATGCTGGCCACCATCTCCATGGGACTTCGCAAATATGAAAAGTTATATAAGAGTCTATATAAATCCCCGGTGAAGGACCTCACCAAGTTTTACAAATAAGCTATCAAGTAGATCAAATGGAGGAGACCTTCAGCTTCGAAAAGTCTAACAAGAAGGATGAAAAGGCTAACTTCTCTCGAGGCAAGCGAAGAAATGACGTGGATCAAGGTGACCCTTCCACCGAATGAGCGGCCAGCAAGCCTAAAAAGTCCAAGGGTGGGTGACCCCAGTATCCTGATTGCTATGAACAATTTAGCATCCTGTCAAACTCCTAAGATAGGATCTTCATGATAGAAAAGGATAAGGAAGATTTCAGGTTGCCCCCACCCTCCAAGATCCCTTACAGATGAAAAAACTAAGAAGAATTTTGTGCCTTTCACAATGAGGCTGGTCACAGCATAACAAATTGTCAGGCCCTCAGGGAGGCAATCGAAGATTTAATCAGAAAGGGACACTTAAAGGAATACATGGTGTGACCCTCGAGATAGCAACCCCAGCCATCTCAACACAATACCCACCAGGAATTGGGGGGGCTCGATCCAAATTATACATTGATATTGTATTTTAAAATTTTGGGGTGAATGTAAGATTGACTATTTTGTTAAAGGTTGTTTGCTAATCTGTATGATGTCAGTTTCTTCTCCCTTGCCTATAAGTATTTACAAGTCCGCAGCTCTCGTGCGGCCAATTTCCCAGAGACTTCGTGAAGGATTTCTCTGCCAACTATGACCTTTGGTCTAGTTGAGGCCCCCCCGGAGCTCGTTCTGAAGAAGAATTGACGAACATTTATCCAGCGTTACTTCGTGCTTACTGAGACATGGAGACATTCAAAATAAACTCATTTATCCAGCATAGCTTTGTGCTCGTTGAGATGTGGAGACGTTCAAAATAAACTCATTTATCCAGTGTTGCCTTGTGCTCGCTGAAACATGGAGACGTTCAAAATAAACTCATTTGTCCAACGTAGCTTTATGCTAGCTGAGACGTGGAGACGTTCAAAATAAACTCATTTATCCAGCGTAGCTTTGTGCTCACTGAGACGTGGAGACGTTCAAAATAAACTCATTTATCCAGTGTCACCTTGTGCTCACTCAAACGTGGAGATGTTCAAAATAAACTCATTTAGCCAGTTCTACTTTGTGCTCGTTGAGACGTAGAGACATTCAAAATAAACTCATTTATCCAGTGTTGCTTCATACTTGTTGAGGTGCAGAGGCACTTTTAAAAACTCAACACTAGCGTGACTTAGTGATTGCTAAAGCATGACGAATTGATGAATTTCTTATTTGTTTTAGGACAAATTGAAAAACCTGTGGCATACATACAGATCTAATTTGTCACCTAACAATTTTTGCATTTGTGTTGTTATTTACTTGACCACAGGGACAATTCAAAAGTGATACGCGACCTACGCTATATTCTAATGGCAGGCTCACCTCATTAGAGGTACATGCAAAGTATTTACAAAAGAAAATAGCGATAGTCAGAATTCACAGAAAAATAAGTTTATTCCTTAAAAGACCTCGACAAGGCATGTTTACACCTGGAAGCCCCAGGTACAAGACAAGATGAAGTACATGGGAGAATCCTAAAGTACAAGCTAGTTGAGGAGCAAAAGAAGCCCCTGTAAAAAAAAAGAAGAAAGAAAGGAAAAGAAAAAAAGGGAAAGGGATAGGCCAGCCATGGATGGCCGCATTTTGAGACTCAGCACGTCGCAACCTTTCTTCTTCCAGTGCACAATCAGCGGCAGTGCTGCATCCCTTCTACCCTCGACCGCCTGCTCCTCTTGAAGAAATCTAATCAGCAAGCCTTAGGAGCTTGGCCGGCCAAAGAATTGCCTCACGATGGAGCCGAGAGGACATAACTTGGGATATGTGCGAGAATGCCCCACGTTAACGGTGAAGATAGATCTTCCAGAACACATAAGCAGTAGACCATATGCACCTCCGTAAAGAGCCAGGATCTCAACGGTGGTTTGTCAGGGTACTCCATGTTTGCTCAGTATGGCAAGACCAAAAAATCACTCTCCTTTATATAGAGTCGGGATTGGCTCACCAAAAGATCTCGGTTCATCCCCCCCAACCACCTGCATTAATGGCCTTGGAAAAATGCGATCATAATTATCATATATGCGTTATTAAAAATGAGATTTGGGGGAGATAAAGTGATAATTTTGGAAAAAGAGATTCTGACTTATTGGGAACCGGGAAAGTCTCAACTCCCAGCCTGCTATGCAAGCTGAGAGTTGAGGGGCTGATGTTATATATGGAAATTGGCCCGAAAGGGAGTAACGGATTCAAGCTCGCCATGAACCAGAGATCAACGGGTTCCCAGAAGTTCCCAGCGAGCTCTTCCCCAGCGAGCTTCTCCATTGCAAGTTATACCTTGCTGAATAACGACCCGACAGGATAGTTACGAAGACGGCCAACCCCCTTTTATGAGAGTTTGTTGAGCCTGCCATTCCTCTACTTCGTTGATATTCCAATCCTGAAACCCCAGTGAGGAAGTACTGGATCTCCTATAAAAGAAGGCACCAAGCGATGGCTACAAATCAAAGTCTATGACCGACAAAAGGACCCCACCTCTGCAGCCCTACGTTCTGTGACAGTCGAATTATAATCTATAACTGTCTTTTCTACTTATTACTTGATGTAATGCTACTATAGCTTATAATTAATGCATACAACCCCTCCCTCTATAAATAGGGCTGCATTGTTAGAAGAAAGAAGGAGAACTCTATAAGTAGAAACCCTGCAAATATTATTTCTCAATACAAATCATCCTGGACGTAGGGTCTAGTGCCGCTCGGATTTAGTCGAACCATGTTAAATCTTGCGCCTTCATCCATGCTCTTCTTTCTATCTTTGCTTATTTTACCACTTTGCTAGGGTTGAACCAAATATAGGCTTGAGATCCCATAAGAATCCCCCCGTTGGCTGGAGTTTTGAGTGTAACCAAATTTCCCCGTCAACACTATGCTATTTCTACTCGACTTAACTGTTGGAGGAGTATTTGGAACCATCAGGGTTTTTGAGAGCTTTTAATCTATTTAATGTATCATTCTGGCTATTTCTATTTTAACTATCATCTTAAATCACTGAGCCTTATTGAGATTTCTCTACTTATTTTGAGGGATTTCATAGGGTCTAAACAGAGGCTAAACTATTGGTCTACTAGTTGAGGCTTTTGAAGATTCCATAACTTCACTAGCTAAAAGATGAGTTCCTAGAATATGAAGATACTTATTTGTATAGTTGTTTTATTCCATCAAAGACTGTATGTCCTTAAAGGAACAAGTTCAGCAACCTTCTCTACCTTAAAGGGTGCCATTATTATAGGTTTGTCAAGATTTGTGATTTCTATTTGAAAATGTTTTTGAGGTGGTAACTTTAGAATATACTTTTCCCCTATGATAGTTGTCCAAACTTGAGTGGTCCTATGGTTCATATTGATTGTTCTACTGATGGGATATTCTATTTTAGGTTTTCCTTTAGTATAGACTTCAAACCAATCAAAGAAAGGAATATTGTTTGAAATTTTCGCATCAATTTGAGCTAAGAATCATGAATTTGTTGTTTCGAATCTTCTTGAAAATTTGAAAAAAAAAATCATTCTATCTAAGGAGTAAATTCCTCAAAGTAAAAATTCTCTTTTAAAGCTTTTACATCAATTTGAAAATCAAAAAATAAATTCCACTTAGTCAAAAATCATTTAGTTTCTAGACAATCATTCATCATTTGAGAATAAGTTCAAGACAAAAAAGATTCTTTAGATCCCTCTTCATCTTCAACTTCTTCTTTTCCTTTTGAAATATTTTTGGAGTAAATTTGTTTGGTATCCTAAGGGTACAATCTATTCCTCTAAGACTAACAACAGATAAGGACCTTTTGAGACTGGATATATCTACTGACATAATTGAACTATAAACCACAAATCTCTTAAGTTTGTCTATTTTGGGCTAATTTTCTATTTCAATTACTCTGGGGATACTTGAACTATCATTATTCTTTCTAAAGAATAGATTTACTTGGTGTTAACATTCAAAATTGGTCAACTACGATGCAAAACCTAAATTGTAATTAATGGTGCAAGCATAATAAAGAACGACAAAGAGAGGGGAAGAACAAGAGACATCAAGATATTTTTTAACATGATTCGGGTAGCTTACGTCCACGATTATTGTATTTGCTATGTTTGCGATCTTTTTTTCTGTATTTTTATTTTTTTGTGTCTGTATACAATGATTTTCACCCCTATTTATAGCAACTAGGGGTAACAATTTGAATTCATTTAAACTAAGATAAATAACATTATCAAATATAACTATCTAAGATTTATCTAGAAAACAAACTCCATAAAAATTGGAGGTTTATGTTCTTGTGCTTCTAGAAGG
>JANHAO010026025.1:0-11213 GCA_026873985.1 Saraca asoca | reverse complement strand
ATAACTCAGCTGGAAACATGACATTTTAGCTCTTAAAATGCTAAGTATAAGGGAAAATAAATATGTCAAATCTTGTGTTATCACATTCCCAATTTTCTTCTTCTTTTGAGGTCTCCCGCTTGTTGGTGTTTTTTTTGGATCAAAGGATGTTGCATTGGGCTCAAAAATCATGCCAATTGGGTCTTTAAAACTTCAGTTCTGCATCAGCTCATTTTTGTAGCAATTCTACCCGTGAATTGTAGCCTATATTTCATGCTCAAATTTTTGGAATCAAGTATGGAAGCCTTCATGAAGGTTATGGCATTATGTCTTAGATTCCATTTGGCCTTTGTTTCACCTTAATTGGACATGTATATCTTTAGATATGGTCTAATAAGTGCACTGAGGTCGACTGCTCGAGATAGTATTCTAGCAGCATTCTGGTCTTGATTTCCACTCAAAATTCAGTTAAACAAATGCGTGATTCAGCCTTGGAGTCTTCATCAAAGTTGTAGAGAAATCTCTTAGCTTTCCTACAAGATAAGAATCATGTCAATTGGACAAGTGTAGCTCAATATATGGCCAAAACACAGAAACTGCTCAATTTGGCCGAATTATGCAAAAATTTCCATAATGAACCAATTGACACAAAATCACAAATACACTCTAACACAACTAGAACCATGTCATTTTAGACCTTAAAATGCTAAGTATGAGGACAAATAGATGTGTCAAATATTGTGTTATCAAAGGACCTGTAGATTTGGTCTTAGAATGCTTACTGAAATTTGACTTCAAGGCAATAAACAACTAGGTGGAATATGAAACATTGAAAATAGGGCTAAAACTAATAAGGGAACTTGGAGCATGACCTTTAAAAGTCTTGAGTGATTCTTAGCTGGTAATTGCTTAAGTCAGGAGGGATTATGAAGTAAAGGAACTAACACTAGCAAAATATGCAAGCATCACTAAGATTGTTAAAGGAATTTAGGTTCAAGCTAATAAAGATCACAAGGGAGGAGAATAGGCATGCAGGCACATTGACCAAGTTAGCCAGTGCTAAAGTAGCAATAAATAACATAAGGTAATTCAAGAAATGTTGCAAACTCCTCTATAGATGAAGTGATGTGCATGAAATAAGAGTCAACATAGTTAACCTTAATTATGAGGTTCTTAGAGGAAGGGTAGCTACCAGAAGATAAAAGAGAGGTCAAAAAGGTCAAATGGAGCGCATCACACCTTTTCATGGAAGGAGGACAGTTATAAGAGGAGATTCTCCCTTCCATTGTTGTAGTGCCTTCGAATAAGTGAAGCTAACTATGTTTTGAGGGAAATTCATGAAGGCATTTATAGGTCTCATATGGCAAGAGTGGTGATTGCACTAAAGGTTATTTGATTGGTATTTTTGGCCAACAATGAAGTAGGAAGCCTTAGAACTACTATGAAGTTGTGAAAACTGCCAAAAGTTCACAAAAGTTTAGAGGCAGCTGGCCATCGAGTAGATGTCTATCTTCACTTCCTGATAGTTTGACTAGTAGGGCATTGATTTGTGAGCCCCTTTTCTTATTAGTCCTAGTCAGCTAAAGTATGTGGTAGTGATGGTCAACTACTTTACCAAATCGATAGAGGTAGAACCTCTCACAACCATAAGCTCAAATAACGTACAAAAATTCTTTTGAAAACACATCATTTATAGGTAAAATTTCTGTGATTGTAAGTTTTGTTATCAGAAGCTTGCTAATGATGCCTTTCAAGTATGACCTCCTAACTACAATTATATCATATAATGGGGGCAATTTTCTAGTGGTGACTTCCAAGATTTTGCCTAAGGTATATTCCTCATTGCACACTTTATATGAAAGTACAAATCTCACATGCTTTAAAATGAAGGTTAGGCCAAGCATCCCTAGTCGAATGGGCAAGCTGAGCTAGTGAATAGAATAATATTGGAAGGTTTATGCAAGAGGTTGGATGAAGTAAAAGGGAGATAGGCTAAAGAATCACCAAGTGATTTGTGATCATACAGAATCATTGTGTACTCAACCACTAGTGAAACCCCTTTCAAGCTCACTTATGGAAGCAAAGCTATGCTCTTGGTCGAGCAAGGACAATGTTCTAAGAGAGATGAAGTGATACAAGCAGTAGAAAAATGAAGAAAAAAGAAGGGAAGAACTAGATATGCTAGTCGAAACATGGGAAGTAGCTCAGTTGTGGAATGAATCCTATAAAGTGAAGATTACCAAAGTTGCAAATAAAAGAGTAAAGAGCAAAGCCTTCATAAATGGAGACTTAGTCTTGCAAAGGGTAGACAACCCATGAAAAGCACAAAATAAAGGGAAGCTAGCTACCATATGGGAAGGACCATTTAAAGTGCAAGAGAGCCTTTGTAATGGCATCTATCACTTAGAAACCATACGGGGGAAACCTCTCCCCCGAACGTGGAATGTCACACATTTGAAATGGTATCATGAACAAGTCTAGGAGCCTAGAGTGGTATTTATTATATCTAACACTACGAAATGAAAGAAGAGAATTACATCCCCTATTTCTCAAAAATCTAAGTAGATCCTATGGTCTAGGCAGATTTCCTAGTATGGATTAAAATCTGAGTAGATCCTTCAGTTCGGGTATATCCCTCGATCCGAGCAGATCCCCCAGCACACTAAAAAACTTAAGTATGCCCCTTAGTGTTATCAAGTGTGTTAAATCTAATCTCATAGAATGACATTCAAACATGTTTAGAGAGATAAATGTCCCATAAAGCCCACGGAGCTCGTTAAAGGAACATGAAGAGAAATATTAAGCAAATATATAAGTTCATATAGTCGTTTGCATGTGCAAAAAGCAATATTAAAATAAGTGTGTAGATAAATGCATGTATAAGGACATGTAGTCATTTAGTGGACTAAAAACATCAAAATGTAAATTCGTGTAGTCACTTTGCATAGCCTTTACATAAAAAGGGCAACAGTAGCAAATAATATAATTCAAATAGAAGATAGCTTTGAACAGCCCTTTGCATAGTCTATGTATAAAATAGACTTTAGATCCTTCTTCATCTCTTCAAGAAGCTCCTCCTGGGACTTAATTCCATTGTCATGCCTGGAAAGATCATATAGAAGATCCCAATATTCATCATCAGTGTTAGTAAGAAAGCTATTTTTTAGACCTAATGTGGAACCCTTGCTAGGCACCTTTCGTTAAGCTGGGGGGATGCGAGAGTGTGGTCAGGAGAGGATGAATTGCCTAGGTTGGGGGGTCAAAGGGATAACAGACTTTCACTTCAGCTGAGCCTAGAACTAATGGAACTAGTTAGCAACCTTAAGGAACCTTTGTTATTAGCATATTTCAAAGAATAAAAGCTAAAAATAAAATCAGAAGGATATGAAGAAACTTACTGGTGAAAGCCATAACCAAGAACACCAGAGAAGAAAAAGGCAAGTCTTAGCAACTGAAACCCGTAATGGCAGAGTAAAGTCATGACCACCAAAAAGGCCAGTTCAGTTTATATAAAAGGTTAAGCCAAATCCAACACCTGGAAAGAACTAAAATGAATGGTTGAGATGACAACCTTGGTAAAAATTAATGTTCTTGGAAAATATAAGATACCAGGAATATGGAGAGTCCTTAGGAATGTAAGACCCTTGGTTAGTCAATTCCTTGGGAAAGAGGCACTCTGAAGAAGTCAATCTATGGAATTCAAAGGCATGTTGGTCATCATGAAATTAGGCAACTCATTATTATTTGTGAGGCAAACCTAGTTGAAGTGTGAGCAAGTGAAAGTCGAAGAAAAATGACAATAGCAAAAGCCTATAAAAACATGGTCATTTGACAAAGTATAGCCGCCCATTGCAGGCTCATTTTGGTTAAAGAAATAAATGTTGTAATAAGAGATTGATAGAATGAAAGGGCTTGATGGGAGCCTAGTCAAAGATACAAGGATATGAGAGCGAAGTGAATTCATTAAAATCGTCGATCGACACAAGTCCATAAAAGAATAAATAAAAATATAAATATAAATAAAGCAAGGGGGCTAAGTTGAATCTATTCCTTAGGCAAGCTCTACAACACTTCCTCTAATGTTTTCTCATGCTCAAACTTGGAAAGATCCAAAGTGATGCCTAGATTAAAATACTAGATCTAGTTAACAACATTGGAAAAACCCAATTGCATCATAAGGAAACTAATATCTTTAGCCTATTATAAGGTAGTTGTAATCTCTTTCTTAAAGGTGGCCTTATAGTATATTCTTTCTTTTCGTTCGACTTCCAGCTCCCTTGCCAAGTTTTCACTCTTCTACAACAAAACATTCTGTTTAGTTGCCAAGGTCTTACTTCATTGAGACAGGGTATCTTGCTCTTTTACTAACTCGACTATGTGAATGGTCAAATCGATAATTCTTTTCCTAATTAACTAACTCTTGAAACTTGGTCTCTAAATTCTTCTTCAATTTCTCCATAATAGAGGATTCAATTTTCACCAACTCTCTTTCATTAAATGCAAAAGAAGGAACTGTGGATAGGATGTTGGCAAGTGAGCTTGCCATTTGAATGACAGAAGTTTTCAGCATGTGTAGAAGGCCATGATCAAATATAAAATCTTTCACACGATCTTGGTTAATTGGAAGAAGTAGTTGGCTATGCAAAAATGTGTTGTAGTCAGTATCTTTACACCATAGGTTGTCTATAGTATTAAAAGCTAAGCCACTTTCTTTAGGAGCTTTGATTGGCAATTGCTCCCTCTAAGTGCCCACCTTGATCTTTTTTTGCCAATGAAGTAGAAGTATTAGGTGAACTCGGTGTTTTGCCTTTACCTTTACTCGACTCCTTAAAGGAAGTTTTGCATTTCCTTGTGGCTGTGCCTTGACATGGCCAAAGGCAATAGTGGGTTGGTTGGAAGGAGGAGAGCTGCAAGCAATCTCAACTATTGGTGCTAGCTCAATTTAAGCTATCAGTGGCACGATAGGTTTCTCCTTGCCATGGCCTGAGCATGAATCTCAATCGTGCATTCTAGATCCATCTCTGAGCGATGGATTTCTATTGTTGAGCTATCCAACCAATAGCCTAATAATAAAGTAGGAAGTTAATAAAGCGAATTGAGTAAATAACAATAGTTTAGTTGCAAGTCACATATGAAGAACAACTTGAGCATTGAATGGTCCTAATGCTAGAATATGAATCATAAGATCTTGCCCGATGATCAAAAGATCTTCAAAGGCATGGCCTGGTGATGGCTTCGGGGATTTGATCCACTTAGCAGGGTAGAGTGGCTCTCCATCTTGGAGGAATAAGGGATGAAATCCTTCAGCAACCCAAACCTTGAAAAGGGAATGCTTCCAAGTTTGGACACTTGTAAGCATATTTTCTAGGATTACTCAATCATAGGTGTTGAAGGAAGTGCACCCAACCCCTAGCCTTCTACCTTGAGTAGGATAAGAAAAAGAAAAAGAACCCAATAATTAGTTTGAGTTGAATGCGAATGCTCAATATTTCAAAGCAAATAAGGAATGCCCAAGCATCCCAAGTTAATTCAGAGGCATAGATGCCCATTGTACAAAGAATGCTTTGTTGAAAAGTGGTAAAAAGGGGGCAAGTGTGGAGTTGATCAACTACATCCTCATAAAACATCCAAAAAAAAAGAAGTGATGTAACTACAAACTCACTCGTCTTCCAAGGCAGGCTTGAAGACAATCCCTTTGATGGACTCTCCCTGAACATGGACTTTCTCTAACTCCTAGATTATGCCTGGGTCTTGCCATTTAGCTGAAGTAGCTATGGACTTTACGTTTAGATGGATGTTCTAGAGGTTATCTAAGCAGCATTAATGAGGTGAACTTGCTCATTTCTATGCTTGTCGCGAGATTGGTTGGCCATGATCGATCGAAGGGGAAGAGAAAAATGGTAGATGATCTTTTTAAAGGAATATTCACCAAGGTCTGATGAAGAGTTAGAATTAGATGACAAGTTGATGGGATCACATAGTCTACTAGGCATGAAGGGAAAGAGCACAATAGTGAAACCCACCTTCAAAGAAAATAAAAAAAAGTGGTTAAGAAGGGCAAAATAAATAGGAAGGATGATTGAACACAAAGAATCGAACAAAAACTCAAGTTTCAAGGGAAGAAATTTCGAAGAAGGAGGGTAGAAGTGTCGATCTCTTTGGTGTTGCCCAGGATAGGGCAGGAGTAGAAAGCACAATAACTAGGGTAGAAGTGCAAGAGGCTAACCATCGTATTTAGCAAGATTGCAAAAGAAAAATGCAAAAACTAAGAACGTAGTAAAGTAAAAGAAGCAAAGAAGGAAGAAATTACCTACAAAGGCATGAAGCATAACTGAAAGTTGTAAAATGTGGCTGGTGGATGAAACCTCTGAAGTCTGAAGCAGAGACAATGGAGAAGCAAAGCAACAATGTGGGATGGCAATGAAATTGTGAAAATAAAACGTAGAAGCTAGAAAGTGCAGAAGGTTCAAAGCTAGTTTTTATAGAGGGATAAGGCATATCCAATGGCTAAGGACAATCAGGATCAACAGTCCAGATGGTGATGCACACCATCGACGTGATTGTTGTTAGTATCAAGGCTTCTTGAGATGGCAAACCATAATTACTAACATTAAAATCATAATGACAAGTGTAATGCAGATGACAACTGGCTCAAGAAAACAGAAAGTTTTTTGGTACATTGAGTACACAACCCGAGCAGGATGGGAGTAAATAATACAACCTAAAATAGTTAGTCCCTAATCATTTGCCCTATGGTCGATTGGCCCAATCTAAGTGGAGTCAGTATTGGACACAGGCTATCTCCTATTGATCAGCTACCCCCTTGGTCAAATGACTTGGGATGTGTCAGATGAGAATTGCACAAACCAACTATCTCAACAACAGGTGATTAAAAACGTGATTAGAGTAACATAAACCATATGACAGCACCAACTGCCTAGTGAGATCTCCACAAGCATCTCTAGTGTGCTGAAGATGTGTAGTCACATGCCATTCACCCAGAAACGCGCCAATTGGTGTGCCCAACACCTATATATACTAGCCAGTACTCACTTTTTCGTGCACCTTGCTTACACTAATCGAAACTCTATTTAAGTATTGATTTAAGCATTAGAGCGTGCTTGGTGGATCACTTCCATTATGTAAGGTTAGCTTTTTATGCTTGTAGGTCACTATTTAGCAGGGACCTCTTCCCGCCATTCGACCTCAACACTTGACGGAGTTTCATATTTGTTTGGATATAAAGGGGTAGAGGATAAACTATTATGGCATTATAAGCACCGATTATTTTAAGCTTCAATTCATTGGACGTTATATTTTGTTTCCTGTGATGCATGTGTAAACGGTTTTTGTTGTTGATAGCTGCATTTTTTGTATCATGTTTCATGAGTTAGTTTATTGTTTGAAATGAGACTGTTCAAATTTGAAGAAAGCCAACTATTTTAGGTATCTCCAATTTTATGTTGCTTTTGTTTAATGTTTGAAACTTTGATATTTGTTTGTGTTTATGTGTGAACTAGACCGGAATTCATGTTGTCGGGTCTACCAACTGGGTTGAAATTTGACCCAAATGACCAAGAAATATTAAAGGATTTGGAGGAGGTGTCGTCTGATGTGCCAAAGATTCATCCTTTCATTTATGAATTCATCCCAATTCTTGAGGACGAAAATGGAATCTACATACATATTCCGAGAAACTTCTAGGTATCTAAAATCTTTCTTTTGAATCATTTTAAGATTATTATTAATTATTATCAGCAACTGTTGATCTTAGATTCTTAATGATGCATGGCTTACTCTCATGATGAAAATTATAATATGGAAACGTCAGGTTGATGTGCGCAACACGTATTGTTGCATGAATTTAATTAAATTTTAATAATGAAAAAAAGTTTTTACAGTCATTTCTTGAATCCTCGGTTTATTAGTTTTCATTAGTTTATGTTAAATAAACTGCTCGGCAAGAAAATTGAATTTGTAACTTATGATTTTTCATTTTTCCATTAAAGGAATGAATTCTATTTATCCTTGATTTGATCACATGCTCAAATCTTTGATAATTTGTTGTTATTATTTTGTAGCAACCAGATATAGGAACTAGACATATCATAGGAGTAAGATGCACTTTTACTACTAGTCATGACGCCTCATCACCATAAGCGTGATTTTGAGAATACAAAAATGAACTTAAAATGTGTGTTATTCGATTAGTGTACTTATAAATTGTTGTCAAATTATATTTAAACTCACAACTTCTAATATTTGATAAAGAAAATGTTTAAAATCTTATTATTAATATGAAATTTCAATTTTACTCTATTTTATATTATATTAAAATATATAAATTTATTCTAAATTATTCTATAAGGTATAAGAAAAAATTTAATCCAGGGAATAAAAAATTTAAAAAGTTTCAAAAAATTGCATTTAGTAGTAATTATAAAGTGCTAAAAAATGTCACAAAAAAGGAAAAATTGAAAAATAAATCAAAACATTGCTAAAAAATAATTTTTTTGTTTTTCAAAATCATACGAAAAATTGCTGTCAAATACAAATAAAATTGAAGAAAAAATAATTTTTTTTTCAAACTTTCGTAGAAAACCACCACCAAATACATACAAAATCGTCACAAAAAATAATATTTTTTTTCAAAATTTTACAAAAAACCATGGCCACTACATGCAAAATCACTATGATTTTTTTTTTCAAAATTTTGCAGAAAATTACTGCAAAATACATGAAAAATTGCGGCGAAAAATAATTTTTTTTGAAAATTTTACCAACAGCCACCACAAAATGCATGAATAAGCACCATGAAAAGAATATATATATTGAAATTTCATGAAAAATATTTAAAATGTGTGTAAAACTGTTGCTACAAATTGAATTTTGTTTTTGAAAAATGTTTTGGAACCACCATTAACTCCATAAAAAAACTACCACTAAAAGCATAATAAGGTCAACATTAATTTAAAAATAAAATTGCCACTAAAGATGAAAAATAAACTGCCACTAAGTTGATAATTTCAACAGTTATTAGAAATCACCGCTAAAACTTTCCTGATCTATTTATATGTAGCGGTTTTGTCAACCACCGCAAAGTGATTTAGCGGCAGTTAAATGTAGAAAAAATTATCATTAAATGCACTTTATTTTTTGTAGTGGTGAGGTCTTTTGGGCTTGATCTCCTCCTTCCACTTCAACTTGAGTTTTCTTTCTAATTTGACAAAGAATAAGGCCATTTTGCTTGATCTCTTACTTCAATGGGAAATTTGGAATCGTCCTCTTAAAAGGCTGCATAGGACTTCTTGAAGACTTGAAGACTCTTCAAATGGAAGAACTTGAGATTTTATCTTATTGGCTACAAAAGTTTTGCATCTTCTATCTTTTTCCCTTTCTTTTAAGAATTGAATACACATCTAGTTGAAGTACTTGAGAGTTTTTTCTATTTACTTATAGAAGTCTTATGTCTTGTCTCTTGAAAATTTGAAGACTACTATTAAGGAAAGCACTTAAGAATTTTCTCTCATTGCTTAAGAGGTTTAAGTATCCTATTCTTGAAGGGGCTGGAAGATATAAAGACCACTCTGTGGGAATGGAATTGAGGGTTTTCTCTTTTTGCTTGTAGAGGTTTCTATCTCTTATCTTTCCTTGTCTTTCATTTGTGAAGCCCCTAGTCTATTGATAGACTTTAAGGGAGGCTTTATGGATCGGATAGTAACCTAAAACCTTTAAACGAATTGATCCACATTACATAGAATTTGGATCATGTTTTCAAAAGGCAGATGTAAGGACTTAGGCCATTACTTCATGTAATCTCAAATGAACACTAATTTCTTTTAATTAATTTAATTTATATATTATTTATTATTTTATTTTTCATGTCTAAAATACTATAATTAGAATAATGTAGTAGATCTCATTAATCAAATTATAAGCATGGATATAGCATAATATATATAACTAAATTACAATAACTATGTTATGTATAAATCTACTGCATAATTAGTTTTTAATTAGAAATAATGTATTAAAGAATAGGAGTCAAGTTAGGTAAGTGAAATAAATAAGCTTTAAATGTTATTGTGAGCTAGCCAGATTAAGGGTAGGGAATAGCTTAATGCACCTTGTAGAGTGTTAGCCTAGGTTACCCTAGATACATACTTTCCTTGATTTTAATATTGAAAAATAATTTTATCTAACAATATGTTTTAGTACTTTTGATTTGTTTTGTAGGTTCAAAGAAAAGTTATTCAAGAGATCCAAGAATAGTTTTAGGCATTATTTTATTTCAATAAGATCTTTTGTAAATGAATTCAAATAAAATGTGATCCAAATATTTTAACTAAACAATGAGGTAAACCCAAACCACTTGAAGAAAACAAAGTTTAAAATAATTTTTCACAAATACATAATTTATAAAATTGTTTTTCACCTTATGAATTGATTCACACATCGATTCTTTGAAGAACTTGTGAAAAATGATGTTTGAATCGATGTCTCAATTGATTCATGAAGTAATGTTTTGAAAAATTCTTTTTACTGGAGGTTGGGAAATTTTCCTAAATTGATGCAGTAATCGATTCAAGATCTGTCCATAACAGATTGAGATTCAATTACCACACCAATTCATTAGTTATAATCACTCAGAATTGATTCACCAACTAAAACTTAATTATTTTGTTACAGTTAGTTACAACAATTATAATAGCCCAATTGATTTCAGTTTTCAACAAGTTTTTTTCACAGTTTTCTTCATTCTTCAAGTGTAAAAAAGATTTGAGAAAAGAGCTAAACAAGATTTCTCTATGCCTCACTAAGTTTCTAAGATCTAATCAAGAGTTTTTGGATCAAAGGTCAATTGAATTCATCCTAGTTGTTTAAGATTTCATCTCAAACTTGCAATATTGTATTTCTTAATCTTTCTTATCTTTATTTTTCTATTTGAGATTTTGTTGTCTAAGTTTTATCACTCAATGTTATGCAAGTGCACATAGTCAAATGTGTAGTATAGAGTGAGTGAGTATCGTCTCCACAAGGGTTGAATTTCTTGCAACTTTAATGTAAAAATCCAATAGAAAAAATAATGATTTGTTGAGCTAACTAAAATGATTAACAAAGTAAAATGATAAGCTGAACTATACTAGTGAATAATGCAAGAAAAGTGGTACTGAATTCCCTAGAAAAGTGGATTAATATGTGAATTAGATAGTTGAGATTGATGAATCCCTTTA
>JANHAO010026024.1:0-11192 GCA_026873985.1 Saraca asoca | reverse complement strand
TGGTGAAACAAATCACTTTACCGTTGGGTGGATTGTTTGTCCTACCATGACTTCTTTAATTTAATGATCAGCCTCTGTGATGTTCTTATACAATGTAAGCGGAATGCTATCTTGGGTATTGAAAGTTGAGAATGTTGAGAATGTCCCACGCTTCACACGTTTAAAAATAGAATTAAATTGTCACATCATAATTATTATTAGGCTAAAATACATTAATTTTTTTATATTTTAAGTCATATGTATATAACTTTGGACCTTTAAAAAAAGTGCATATAACCCTTATATTTAAAATTATGTACATTTTACTAACTTTCATCTATTATTCATCTATAAATTTAAGAAGTTTAAATAGATTTTTGTTGACAGTCTATTTTGACAACTGATCAATCAAGGATTTTAGGACCCAAACTGCTATATAAGACATGGAGATAGGGAGAGACAACAAAGGCAAGAAGAAGAAGAGCAAAAGTGGACACATAAGATTTTATTGTAGTTCGGCTAAAGTCAGTATGATCTCTACATTCACGGTAATTGTATTTGCTTTTTGAGATTATTTCTCTACTTAGTTTTACAGAGTTATAATACTTGTGATTCTATCCCTATTTCAGCATAACTTTTTGCATGTTATTTTTTCTATATATGTTATAGTGGACTCCTCTCCTATTTATAGGAGCCGGTAAGGTTACAAGTTGTAATTTATTATTGTAAAACTATGATTACAACAGCATCATGCAATAAATACTTAGCATCGGTTAATAAATGTGGGGCAAATCATTATCAGACTTTGGGGGTGGATTTGCAAGTGGGAAGAGTGTTCAAATTGTCTGTCAGACATTAGTTGTTTCCAATTGCGCCAGAGGGAGCTCGTTGTGGTCTTGGCCTACTAGAGGCTTCGAGCTCGCTATGTGCAATCTGCTATCTGGCTTTAGCAACCTTGTTCTAGGTTGGGCTGCGCCTCTATCTTGATCTGGTCCATTGGGCCTTTGCTGGCTTATTTCACTCAGTTCATAAAATGCCCATAACATTAAATCCCCAACTCTCAGTTTGCTCTACGAGTTGGGAGTTAGTTTTTTACAAGAAGGGCTTTCCTATTCGTGGTCTGCGGTGTCGCCAAGTTTTTCACCCACAATTTCATACAGTCAAAGTCTTCGTTCGTAGGCTACTATGTGGTCGTGTCAAACTTCAGTCTTCATCTGTACTAGATCATATCTTTTCCTATTCATGTTTTACAGCTGTTGGTATAGTGGCCTTATTTCTCTTCTGGGCCATCTGATTAAGAACAGCTGGACATTTTCTGGATTCTTCGAAAAGACTGGATTAGTCTATAAGGTGCAAAAGATTTCTCTTCTTTCGCAGAACAACCTGATGGGTGTCTTGGATGAGCCTCTCATATTCATGATGATGAAGACCCTTTGTGAAATCCTGAATCATGTGTTCAGTCTACTATGAGAGTTCCTCCCTGAGGATCTTGGGAAGTTTTGTTATGGGAAGCTTTAGTGGAAAACCCCTCTTTGAGGATCCCAAGAAGTTTTGTTACCTTCCTCTGCCGCCTCTTCATGGCTAAGCTGGGTAGGGCAGTTCTTCACCTCTGTTCTTTGGTTTCCTTGCATGGCAAGACAATCCAGTTGGTCTTTCCAAACGTCTAGGAGTTGCAGAGTCGAGGGACAAGCTCTTAGCTTCGAAGGAAGACAAGAGGGAGGAGCTGGACTGGTCTAGCTTGTTCATAGGATGTGGCTCCTAAAAGGCCAATTTTGCCTACTTATTGTGGTTGTAGGCTTATTCTAGTCTTTGTACTCTTAATTTTCTTATATAAATTCTCCTCGTTGAAAGAGGCTTTGTAATGAAATTGTCCTTTTTCTAACAATCCAGTGTGAATTTCATTCGTTAATTATTGCAGAAGATAACATTCAAGCCTATTCATAAATTGGTTTCTGTATGTCATGTTCAACCACATGTGGAGCTGAATGCCCGATTGGTGAGATTAATCTACTTCGTTTGATAATAAACTTTAGCGTTGAAATGATTCACCTAATAGCGAGCTTTCAATCCGTGAGAGAACTGTGAGTAGTAGATGACATGAGTCCGACAATGCTTAGACTGTGCTTTAGTTTGAATAAGCTCTCAGGTGATTTAATACGCCGAGGCAAGATGTATAACGAGCGATCAGGCATGCATGCACTGGGATGAGATCACGAGGTGATTAGGTGCGTCCGAGCTAGCAGTGGGTGATTAGGTACACACGCACTGTAGCGAGGTGAGATGCACAGTGAACAATTAGGTGTGCACACACGGGCATGAGGTAAGATGCACAGTGGGCGATTAGGTATGCTCACACAAGCATGAGGTCACGAGAGGCGATTAGGTGCGCTCGAGCTAACAATGGGTGATTAGGTGCACATGTGAGGGGTGATTAGGTGCACCCGAGCTAACTATAGGTGATTAGGTATCCACGCACTAGCATGAAGTCACGATGAGCGATTAGATGCACACGAGTTGACATCGGGCGATTAGGTACGCACGCACTGTAGCGAGGTGAGATACATAATAGGCGATTAAGTGCGCATGCACTAGCATAAGGTCACGATGGGCGATTAGGTGCACCTAAGTTGATAGTGGGCGATTAGGTGTGCATGCACTATAGTGAGGTGAGATGCACAGTAGATGATTAGGTGTGTATGTACTGGCATGAGGTCGCGAGGGGTGATTAGGTGCACCCGAGCTGACAGTGAGCAATTAGGTGCACATGCACTGTAACGAGGAACAAATTGCATGAGAACTACAAGTTATCAGGTTGCAAGGGAGCTACGAGTTATCAATTTGCATGAGAGCTACAAGTTATCAGGTCGCAAAAGAGCTACGAGTTATCAATTCACATGAGAGCTGTGATCTGGTAGGTAGTTTAACATGCTCGTTTCATATGTGACTCTTCAATTTCTACGGATAGTGTAATGATTACTGCCTCCAGAAAATGCGCCTGACTTAAATATTGACACGCGTTGGGCCATTGGATTGTGGGTTATTCGAAGAGTTTCCAGATCTGACGGTTAGACCGCGTGCAATAAAAGTTGAGAAACTCTCTTTTTCCCTCTTTCATCTGTCATTTCGAGTCTATCATACCTAAAATTTTTCTTTCCACTTTCTTTATGGGTTTTGTGACAATTCATTGCCTTTTACCACTTTCAACCTTGTTCTAGTTTCCTGAGTCTGCCAAACCAAGTTTCGATTGCCGGGAATTGATTTCATTTATGCTTCGGACTTCTTTTCACTTAACACGGAAAGCTTTTTTTTCTGACTTGGTTATTTTTATTTTTGAAACCATTGTGAGTGCATTTGTTATTGATGAAAACTAGAATATTGGCTAAGTCTTTGTGTGTTTCCCTTTTTGTTATATTTAGTTTGTTTGCTGGTGGCGGTGGAGTTTTCAACTGACTTCCTGGGCTTCATTAGCCCAATAATTGAAACCTTTCTTGAACCTTTTGGGTCTAGATGGCTTGAGGCAGTAGCAACCTTCTTTTTAGGATGAGTTGTTTAAGGTTGAGGATCAATCTGTATCTAGCGACCTGATCATTTCTTTTTTCCTTTTTTTGTGTAAATGTCTCCGCCCTGTAGACGCTACCGTCACCTAATAGTCAATGAAAACACTAAGTCCGATGACAGTAGGGAACACTCCGTGTCATTGAGGGTGTGACCTCCTAGACTAGTGAGATCACTAGTGAGTTCGAAGCTCACTTCAAGCCCAAGGAGTCTGTACTCGTTCCCCTTTTATACGTCACCCTTCGACAATCAAGCTCAGAGAACTCAGTGGAATAGCTGAAGCGTACTTTTTTTTCGAAAGGATACTACGTGCTAGCACCTTCTCGTAGCGACCATACCGCTAACCCTCCAAAGAAATTTATAGCGATTAGTATCCAACACCTTGGTGCTAGATTTAGGCTCCTAGTTGCCCCTTCATAATTGACTTTTTGAATGAACTAAGACTTTCCCTCATCCAATTAACTTTGAATGCATATTTGAGTCTGATTTCTCTAGCCCTCATTTATTTTAGAAATGGTCTTCCACCCTCTTCAGCCAAGGTTTTTAGCCATCTCTATGGTATGAAAAGTATTGGATGGTGAGAGGGTATTTATTATCTTTCAGCCCATCCATTTAAATACAAGAAAATCCTGCCTGAAGGGGACACTAAGGGGAAGTCCAATGTAGGGTGCTACAAGACCTATTGGTTTTACATTTCCTACCCGTCCTTGCGTCATCTTCAAAACTTTAGTTTTATTTTGAATCCCAATAAGTGAGCTAAGTGTGCACGGATTGATTTTATTTTTGCCTTACAGCAAGCTAATCTTTGTTATGCTTTTTGCAGGAGGAGCTAGGAAGGATAGGCTGGAGTTAAGAGAGGAGGAGGCCGCGGTGCTTGATCAGTTCAGTGCTTTTGAAAACTTTCAAAATGATTTGAAATTTGACAAAGAGATTTTACTGACGTACAGACTCTCTCCTAACCTTGGTACCGAGCTTCTTAATAGCTCGTCAGATATCGGAGAACGAGGTTTCAAAGAGGTCACTCCAGTAGACTTTGGGGATTACAGTGATATGGGGAGAGTCAACCTTATCATGCCTCTTGCTTCAGCAAGGTTGAGGCGTTCTGCCATTCCTACTTCTACTAAAGCTGGTTGCCCCTCCTTCTCTATCGGTGCTTCAGCTCCTATCCACACAGGGTTCCCTTCCTCTTCTACTACTGCTGCTACTCTGGCTTCTGCCCAGGCTGGTCATCTTTACTCCTCTGCTGGCACTCCAGCTTCTGTTCACACTACTTTTTCTCCACCTTAGTGATCACGGAGGAGACTTTGCTCACCCCAATCCTTGTTTAACAATTGAGACCTCCTAAGGTCGAGAGGGGATCACTAAGGTCCCTAGATCGTAGCGAAGAAGTTCTGGCTGAACCTCTGAGACAAAGGACTGATAAGGGGAAAGGGATCATTTTCAATCTAGGGGAAGAATCCAAGGACATTTTGGAAGATGTTTCTGAAGGCTTGGGACCCAAGACTTTGGATTTTTAGGGTATTATGGACAGAAATGTGGATCAGATCCTGGGTTATCATATGAAGTCCTTGGAACACGAAGGGATACGAGGTAGTGCCTTGGCGGGCATACTAGTTGTTCATTGCCTTCTAGTCAATATTGTTGTCTTTTTTTTTTGCATACATCCTAACTTCTTGTGATCCTTTTCAAGGGGGTTTTGAAGACGATAAAGATCAAGGAGTAGATTATAAGCTGGGAGGCGAAGCGAGGTAAGCTCAAAGACAATCTGGCAACAGCGACTAATGATGTAACCGAGTTGAAAAGAAAACTGGAAAGTGTTGAGGCTGCAAGGAAGCATGTTGAAGAAATCTTGGCTCATAAGATGACCAGCTTATCCTCGAAACTTCACAGGTTCCTTAATGAGTTGAGGCATAGGAGGGAGGAGATGGCCATTTTGGCAAGGGGAGCTGAGGTTAGTGAAAGGTAGTTACAAGCTGCTCAGGAGAAGGTAGCTCATGCTGAGGAAAGGGAGGTGCGAGCTAAAGAAGAGTCAAAACAAGCTGCTGAGAAGGTTACCCAAGCTAAGGAGGAGATTACCAAGGTCAAAGAGGAAACATCGGCTATGGTGGTTCAGGCTGAGGAAGCTGTAATCTCTGAGACTATTGATGGTTTCATGTACACCTTATGGCAGAAGCATCCTAACTTCGATTTCTTGTTCTTCGGTGGAGAGATTGAGATGATCATTTAGGGCTTCATTAGGGATGTAAAAGAAGTCTCGGCTCCAGGTGCTGAAACTAGTGGTGATCTTCTTGCTCGAGATAACAACCGGGTTGAAAATAGCTCACCAGCGCAAGAAGCAGTCATAGTAAGATCTGAAAAGCAAGTGATGGAGAATCTGCTTGCACTTGCCATGGTTTCCTCAGCTCCTTAGGACCCATCCAGTCCTCCAGCATCCTTTTAGATTGCTTTGTTGTATATTGATCTTCCTTTTTGCTTCACATACTATAGATACATTAGTTAGACAATTTGAATGTAGTTGAGACATCCTCATAAATTTGTGTAATCTACTTGTCTTTGTTTGCCTTTATTGTGTGCCTTAATTGGTTTACTTCATGAGCTCTTCCTATATTTAGATTTCTTGAATGCTTAATTGGCAATCTTATAGCACTAATATAAATCAGCACATTAATGAGTTTCAGGGCTTTTTGAGACAACTAGGCAAAATACTACCTGGGCTTTAACTCTTCGTTAAGCATAAGAAAGGGCCAATGTTATGGCCAGTTCATTTTAAACAAGAAATACATTAGGGAATCTTTTAATAAACACAATTGAAAGAGAATTTTGGACCTCTTTATTCAAGTTTAAATAATAATACAGAATTTGCAAAGCCAAAGTCGCTCTCATTGGTAATACGGATGGAGATGCTCGACATTCCATGCTCGAGAGAATTCCGCCCCATCCATGTTGGCTAAGTGATATGATCCATTAACCAAATTCTTCTTTATTATATATAGACCTTCCCAATTCGGCCTTAAGGTGCCTTCACTGGGTTTGCAGGCTCCAAGTAAGATAAGTCACAATACAAAGTCACCCACTTTATAGCTTCAAGTTCGAACCTTCTTGTTATAGTATCTCACAACCCGCTCTTAGTAAGTTATGATTCTAAGGCAAGCTATGTCTCTTAGCTTCTCAATGAGGTCAAGGCTTGCAACTAGCAGTTGATTATTTTCCTTTAGATTAAAAGTTACTCTCTAATGAGAAGTTACTTCGTATTCCACCGGTATCATTACTTCAGATCCATAAACCATCGAGAAAGGGACCTCTCCTATCGTGTTACAAGCTATGGTTCTGTAGGCCCACAGTACCTTTGGTAGCTTGTCTACCCACACTCCCTTCCTGGCCTCTAGTTTTGTTTTTAGGATCTACTTAATAATTTTATTTACAGCTTTGACCTGTCTGTTAGCTTAAGGATGGTCTACCACTGAGAAGCTCTTCTTAATCCTAAGATCGTTACAGAACTTGATGAATCCTCAGTGGTGAATTGAGTTTTGTTGTTTGTTATGATCTTCTGAGGAACTCCAAACTGATAGATGATATTTCTCCAAACAAATTTTTCAATCTTTAAGGAAGAGATTCCAGCCAACTCCTCCGCTTCGGCCCACTTGGTAAAATAGTCAATGGTAGCCATCATGTGCTTGCAAATGCCACGACCTGTTGGAAGCGGTCCAATCAGATTATTGCCCCATATCACGAAGGGCCAAGGGCTAACCATTTGCTGAAGATTGGTTAGAGGAGCTCAGGGAACTTCGAAGAACCTTTGACACTTATCACATCATTTAACAAGGTTGATTGCATCCTTCTTCATGGTTAGCGAGAAGAAACCTTGTGGAGTGCCTTTTGAGCTAGAGATAGCCCCTCAGCATGGTTCCTACAGTGCCCGGTGTGAATGTCTTCAAGGATGATGTCACAGTCAGGGCCATCGATACACCTGAGGAGTGAAGCTGAAAAGCCCTTTCTATAGAGCACATTATTAATAATGCAGTATCTAACAGCTTAAACCTGCATTTGGCATACTTCTAACTTATTTTCTAGGAGCTCATCGTCTCATAGATATTTTAGGATTGGACTTATCCACGAGTCTGGGCCACAATAGATGTTGTTAAGGTATCTTTTTGCTCGATTCTTGGTGACATGAGGGTTTCCATCGAGACTATACCCAAGAAATCCACATCTATGGTTATGGCCCAGTGAGGTAATACATCTGCATGCACATTTTGAGCTCATGAGACCTAGCTAATCTCATATTTTTGGAAATCATTAAGTAATTCCTGAACTTTCTGGAGGTAAGTAGCCATTTTCGATCCCTTTTGCCAGGTACTCATCTTTTATGTGACAAATGATGAGTTGAGAGTCGCTAAAGATCCTCAGGTTCTTAATTCGTTCTGCTCTTGCTAAACGAAGTCCTGTGAGTAGTGCCTCATACTCTGCTTCATTGTTGATGGCTTGAAATTTAAATCATAGTGCATAGAAGATCTTGTGTCCTTCTGGGCTAATTAATAATACTCCTACCCTTGCCTTTTGCTCGCAAAAGGACCCATCTGTAAAAATTTCCCACCATGGTTCCTCTGAAATCTCCACTTCATTCTCCACAGGTCTAGTGAACTATGCAATGAAATCTGCTAGTGCCTGCCCCTTGATTGCTGACCTTGGCTTGTGTTGTATATCAAATTGGGCAAGCTCAATGGCCTATTTAAGCAGACACTCTAAGGTGTCCATCTTTTGTGATGTTTGCCTCAGCGGGTATTGAGTGAGCACCTTAATGGTATGCACCTAGAAGTAAGGTCACAGCTTCCTGGAAGTGATCACGAGACAATAGGCGAGCTTCTCCATCGGCGTGTAGTTCTCTTTTGCATTCGCCAACCTTTTACTCATATAATACACAGAGAGTTGGGTCCCATTTTCATCCCAGACAAGGGCTGCACTGACGACATGTTGGGACACTTCCAAGTAAAGAATAAGATTCTCACCCTCCTGTGGCTTGGACAATAGTGGGGCTTGGCCCAGGTGCTCCTTCAAATGTCGAAAGGTAGTTTCGCACTCCTCGGCCCACTCGAAGCTCTTAGCTTTCCTTAGAACATTGAAGAATGGCTTGCATTTGTCTATTGCTTTGGACATAAATCGACCAAGCACAGCTACTCGACCAATCAAGCTTTGTACATCTTTGACCCTAGTCGGGGACCTCATGTTGATGAATGCTTTTATTTTCTCTGGGTTCACTTCAATGCCCCTACTGTTTACCATGAACCTGAGGAAATTTCCTAAAGACACTCTGAATGCACACTTTAACGAATTCAACTTCATCCAATACCTCCTTAGGACATGGAACATTTCGTCCAGGTCCTTCACATGTTCCATGACCTGTCTGGACTTCACAATCATGTTGTCCATATGAACTTCCATATCCCTCCCAATCTATTCTTTGAACATTTTATTGACCAGCCACTAATATGTTGCTTCTGCATTCTTTAGCCCGAAAGGCATCACCTTATAACAGTAAAGTCCACGATCCATAATGAATGAGGTGTGCTCTTCATCTATGGGCTCCATGGGTATCTGATTGTACCCTGAGTAAGCATCCATGAAGCTGAGGAATTAATGTCCAGTTGTTGCATCAATGAGCTAGTCAATTTTGAGTAATGGGAAACTATCATTTAGACAAGCTTTGTTAAGATCAGTGAAGTCTATGCATGTTCTCCACTTCCCCTTTTTCTTTTTACCAGAATAGGATTTGCTACCCAAGTCGGGTAATGGGCTTCTTGGATGAATTTGTTTGCCAAGAGCTTGTCTACTTCCTCCTTGAGGGCTATAGATTGTTTGACAGTCAATAGTCTCCTCTTTTGGCGAATTGGTTTATGGAAGGGATCTATGTTCAGCTTATGCAACATAATGTTGGGATTAATCCCCACCATATCTTCATGATTCCATGCAAAGACATCCATATTCACTTTTAGAAAGTTGATTAGCTGGGCTTTGACCTCGTGGGGTAAGTTCTTCCCCAACTTGAGGCATCTTTGACTATCTGCCTCACTAACCTGCACCTCCTCGAGCTCTTTGATGGACCCAATTTCCCTTTCTGCATCCAAGTCGCAAGGGTCAAGATCATGACTAACTCTTGTAGTGCTCGGGGCTCGGTGCTCCTTACTGGAGACCACATCAACTTTTGTTCCTTTCTCCCTAATTTTAATGGCATCCTCGTAGCATTATCGGGTGGTGTACTGCTCTCCTCGCACGCACCTGACTCCATTGGGGATTGGAATCATACTGTCAATGTTCTAGTGGACATGACCAAATCTAAGTCGTTCATTACAGGCCGCCTCAATACTATGTTGTAGGTTGAGGGGATGTCAATGACCAAGAAATCAGCTAAAATTGTGGCTCGATAATCTTGGTCCCCTAGAGTGAGAGGAAGTCTAACTTGCCCCAGTGGGAAGATAACATCTTCAATAAAGCTAAAGAGAGCTTCCGACGAAGGCTTCAAGTGGCTTTCATTCAACCCCATTTGCTGAAAGCACCCTTTGTACATGACATTCACTAAACTCCCTGTGTCCAGCATAATTCTCTGTACCTCGATGTTGCTAACCTTCACCCATATGACAAGTGAGTCATTATGGCATGATCGGATTCCCTATGTATCATCATCCATAAAAATAATGCATTCAGAAGCAGCCTTGGCTTTCTTAGTGGGTCTTTCTGACTCATAATCCGTGGATAAGACGTAACTTGCACTCCACACATAACGTTCGTGTGACCCATGGAAAGTCCCTGCAATGTATGGTCCACTATAGATGGTGTAGATAATTCATACTATAGCCGGTTGCTCTCGCTCAGCCTGTTGGGATGGTTGAGCTAATGATTAGGATTGCTAGGGTCGCTGCCCCACAGGTCGCACCACGTAATCTCCCAAATGACCTCTTCTAATTGGGTCTTCGGTCACGTCTTTAGCAACCTACATTTTGAGGTATTGTGCCTAATATTGTTGTGGTAGGCATAAAACCTATTGGCATCTTTGTACTTGTGCAGGGTTTTCAAGGGCGTAGGATACCTGAAGTTTTCTCAGTGTCTTTCTGCAGCAAATATCCTGTCCAGGGTGTCAAACGGATGCTATAGTTATCATAGCAACTTAAAGGTTCATGTTGCTCCCTTTTTACTTTCTTAGTTGGCTGAACTTCAATGCTGACATTCTGACTCGCTTTGCTCTTTTCGTGATTACTCCCTTTCTTGCTCTGACCGAAGGCAGAGCCACTTGTCTCGCTTCTTTGTCCAAGCTTTTTTGAACTGAAGGTCTCCTCTCATCTGACCTCTTTTGCGGCTCGCTCATAAAATTCTCCTAAGTCCCTTATTAGAGATTTGTAAACACTCTCAAATAGCTTTCCATTTTTTTGTAAACCTGCTGAGATCATCGTCAGAATGCTGTCATCCAAAAGGTTATCTACGTTATTCACCTCGCTGTGGAACCAGGTGATATAGTCTTTCAATGACTCGTCTCTCTACTGAAAGATTGTAGCAAGATGACAAGACGATATGAGCTATCTCTTCAGAGCTTTATATTGGTCAATAAATTTCTTTTAGCACTCCTCCTAGCTTCCAATGCTACAAGCTGGAAGGTTCTTGAACCATAC
>JANHAO010026023.1:0-11204 GCA_026873985.1 Saraca asoca | reverse complement strand
TGAGGGGTCCCTAATTCCACCTATATATATGGGCCTGTGTCTCCATCTAGACGTCCCAATTGAGATAGGTAAGGAATTAGAAGATGCTCTCTATTCTATCAATTTCTTTGTGTGTTTAGACGTCTGAGAGATCAACCAAGATCAACAAGTTATGGCTAGAGGTTAGTTTCCACTGTTTAATATATACATTTTATTTATAAAGATTTACTAAAAATTCTTTCAGGCCAAAGTTGTAAGCGTATTGTAACATGTCAGATCCGTAAATTTTTATAGGACTATACTTGTAATTTGAAAATCAGTTTAAAAATTGGTTTAAATAAGCTGGGTCAACTTTGATCAATTTAGTCTATGTAGACATAGGCCATCTTGCACACCACCTTCTTTTTTCTCTTAATTTTTAAAAATTTTTTGTTCATGTCTTCTTCCACTACACACGTTATTTAAAAAAAAAAAAAAAAACTAAAACACACTTCATTTGAACTCAAAATGGCACCTTATTTGAAAACAAATAAACTTCACTCCACTTTTACCCAAATGACAAATCTAATTAAATTTAAATCAATTATATTAAAAATAAAATAATGGAAATCAAATTTTTATTTTTATTTTTAGCTTTGATTCAATTGTTCAAAAAACTTTCAAAGCACAAAAAGGTGAGCTAGCTTGTAGTTCGGTCCATCATATAAATAGATTGGACCATGCAACACTACACTTATTTAAAATAAGCCTGGTTTGTCTATTTTACACCCCTACAATCATGCTTAGAGGTAGCAAATGGATGGAAAGAATTTGATTTGGATAATTAATAGATGAGTCATCATTGATCCACTTATCTATTTATGATCGATCCAAAATTTTAAATGAGTCATTCATAAATCATACATAAAGAGTTAGATCTGATCCATCCATTCATTTATTTTTTGGGCAACGTCACTTATTTATTTAACTATTATTATCTTATTCTATAATTTTTATTACTATTATTTATCCCTTCATAATGGATCTAGGTCCCTACAATTTCTTGCTTTATCAAGTTCTTTTAATTTCGGAGTGTGAAAGACATAATCTCATGTTCTAAAATCCATAGTCTTTTTGACTAGACCCACCACATCAATACAAAGAAAAAAGAAGAAGAAGATATCTTCCTCTCTCCTAAATTCACACTCTCAATTTTCTAAAAAATTGAGGGGATCCGTATTCTTGCATCATTGACTCTACCACCAACACAATTACAAAATAATTTTTTGCTATTAAAATTTTTTAATTATATTTTCACTCCTCTTTTCAAGCTATCTTTTTATTATCTTTGTCTATAATAAATAATAAAAATATATCCATCTTACCTATTAAATATATAGATGATGGATAATTGTTCATCTTCATATTGATTATATTATAATGACCAATATGTTATATTTTGATTGAATAGTTGGAAAACCTAACTAATATGTATCTTAGATTGTTGACAATAAAATTTGATCAATCGAAGTTCTGAATCCTAAGCTATAGAATGAATGTGAAAAGAAAGGAGAAGAGAGAGAGAGAGAAAGAACAGGGAGACACGAAAATTTTTTAATGTGGTAAGTCAGTTTGACCCTTACGTCCACAGCTTTCATTACTCTTTGTTGAGTGCATTGTATTTGATGATTGAATATATTATGTATAATGGTTTCATCTCCTTTTATAATGATTGGGGGGTTATAGTTTGAATGTAAATCTATAACAGATAAGTATTGTGACTTGATTAGGATTACATAGTAGATCAAGATAGACAGTTATAACAGACTCCTACCAGAATAGGAGGCTGGACAGACTTTCCCGATGGTTGAGGACTCTTTTTATGAGATGTGAGCTAGGCCTAGCTTTCACAACCTGAGATTGCTGCTTTGACCCATGTTAACCAATGACCTTAGCTCGTATTTAGTGACTTGGTGTCTTAGTCTGGTGGCCTCAATCCAAATGAGATGGGCCTTCGTTAGCTGAGTTTGTCTATTGGGCTTTTACCAGCTCGTTCATGTGACATAAAAAGCATCCAGGTTTGCTTTAAGAAATTCGGCTAGCTAGCTTTTGACATCCAAAAACAAGTTTTTTCCTAACTTGAGGTATCTTTCAGCATCTATCTCACTAACCTATACATCTTTGAGCTCCTCCATTAGGTTGGTTGCTTTGTCTGCGTCCACTTTGTGGGGGTTAAGGTTATGACTAACCCCTGCTGTTCTTGTAGCCCATGTTTCTCTACCAAAAATCATATTAACCTTCTTCCCTCTCACCCCCAGCTTAACTACTTTCTCATAGCAGCATCAGGCTATGTGCTGCTCACCTCGCACATATCCAGTTCCACTGGGGGTCAGGATTCTGATCGTAAGTGTCCTGGTTGATGTGACCATGTCCAAATCATTCATTACAGGTCATTCATTGTAAGCTGAGGGGTAGTTGACAATTAGAAAATCTGCTAAGATGGTTGCTTGGCATCCTGAATCTCCAAGAGTAATGGGGAGCTTGATCTGCCCCACTGATAGTATTGCATCTCCTATAAAGCCATAAAGAAGCTCTGGGGAAGGCTTCAGTTGATCTGTGTTCAAGCTTATCTGCTCAAAACATCCCTTATACATTACGTTCACTGAGCTACCCGTATTGACCATAATCCTTCGTACCTCGGGATTATCGATCCTGGCTTAGATAATCAGTGCATCATTATGGGGAAAATGTATTCCTCATGCATCCTCCTCTGTAAAGGTGATGCTATCCGAGGTTACTCTTACCCTTTTAGCATAACCTTCAGATCCACCGTGTCCCATGAGTAGGACGTAATTCATTTGCCGCATGTAGCATTCATGAGACCTGTTTAAGGTACCTATAATGTGTGGCCCACCATGAATGGTGAATATAGTTTTTACTGAGGATGTCTCCTCTTGCTCAGGAATCCATAGGTGTTGCTGCCATACAGGTTGTTGATGTTACTAAGGTCGCTACTCCGTAGGTCATACCACGTAATCTCTGAAATGACCTCTTCTAAACAGGTCCTCAATTGCATCTTTAAGTGCCCTGCATTCTGAAGTATTATGCCTGACTTCATCATGATAAGCACAGCACTTGTCTGGGCTTCTGAACATGTAGGGAGTCTTTATGGGATTGGGCTTCCTAAAATCCTCCCTATCTTTATCCTTCGTGAAGATCTTTTTTAGAGTATCTGATAGGACATTGTAGCTATCATAGTGATCTTTACGTTAAGATTGCTCATTCTTAGCCTTTTTTGAGACTTGGTTTTCAAGGTTGTCTTCTTGACTCTCCTTGCCATTCCTAACATTGTTCCTCTTTTTTCGTTGGTTTAAGTTGTTTGTCTCGTCTTTGGACTTAAGGCCAAAGGTTTCCTCCCATCTAATATCTTTCGTAGCTCATTCATAGAATTCTAAGCCCCTTATTAGAGACTTGTATATGGTCTCATATAGCTTCCTATCCTTGCAAAGTCCTATTGAGATTGATGTTAAGATGCTTTCGTCTGAGGGATTTTCTATGTTATTGAACTCATGTCTGAATCGAGTAATGTAGTCCTTCAATGATTCATTCTTTCGCTGAAAGACTATTGCGAGGTGGTAGGGTGGGGAAAGCTACCTCCACAGTGCTTTGTATTGATTAATGAATCTCCTCTAGCATTCTTCCCAATTGTCAATGCTCCAAGCTTTAAGATTCCATAACCATATTCATGGTAAGTCCCCTAGACTGGCTAGAAAAACATGACATTTAACCAAAGGATTGATCATCTGAAGATCCATCTGCACATTGAATGCATCTAGCTGGTTGTATGGATCATTATCCCCATTGTATAGCGAGATAGTGGAAACTTCGAACCTGTGCAGGAGAAGTTCTTTCTCCTTGTTGAATAGTGTCCTCCCATCATAATAATCTTGGTGGTCTTGAGTCCAAGGGCATTGTTCAAATTGTTTTACCCTTTATAGTAGCTCCTGTACCATGTGATCTTGAGTATTAGACTGACGATTGGGAGATCATTGGCTCTTCTTTTTGTAGCGATCTGAGGTCCTGTGCTTCTTTGGCTTGTGACCTGGTGAGTTTTGATCCAAGGCATGTCTCTTATTGGTCCTGTTTGAGCCTTCAGCTTGACACGAACCCCCACGTTGCTGATGGTCTCCTTCATCTGCTTCACAAACTCGGTGCACCTCTGACCTTGGCTGTGAGTTGGTGGAGTGAGCTAAATGAGCATGCCAACATTCTTCTCTGGCTAGGTCCTCTTCTTGGGCTCCTTCCCATAACTACTGGAGAGCTTCTTTATGCATAGTGCCCTCGACCTACTCTTGTGAGCCCTGGTCTCACACCTGAGTGAATGCCCTAATCTCCTCAACTAACTCACCTACTATTTTCTCTAATGCCTCATGACACTGATGCCATGCATGTATTCTATCAATGCTATCAAGTTGGTGTGAGATTTTTGGTGGCATGCCAGCGGCAACACTTATGGTGGGGATGATGTAAGTGCCTACATGAAGAGCTAGATGCTCTTGATGTTCCGTATGACCATCTAGTTGGCTAACTTCAACATCTGAACTTCTAGTGGTTCTTCCTCTAGCCATCAGAAAATAAAGGTGAATGCAATTTAGGGCCCTCCTTCTAGTGCCAAAATATTAATGATAAAATCTGGTCAACCCAAGTTCTAAACCCTAAGTTGTAGAATGATAATGAAAAGAGAGGATAGAGAGAGGAAGAGAGAGAGGAAGAGTAGGGAGACACTAGAAGTTTTTAACGTGGTTTGGCTAAAGTCAGTTTGACCCCTACATCTATGGCTTTTATTACTCTTTATTGAGTGTATTATATCTGATGATTGAATGTATTATGTACAATGATTTCATCCACTTTTATGATGGTTAGGGGGTTACGGTTTGAATGTAAATCTATAACAAATAAATATTGTGACTTAATTAGGATTACATAGTAGATCTGGCTAGATGATTATAATAGACTCCTATTGGAATAGGAGACAGGACAGACTTTCCTGATGGTTGAGGACTCTTTTCGTGAGCTACGAGCTAAGCCTAGCTTTCATGACTAGAGGTTGTTGTTTTGACCTTTATTGATCAACGACCTTAGCAACCTGATGTCTTAGTCTGGTGGCCTCAATCCAAATGAGTTGGGCTTTTGTTAGTTGAGTCTGTCTATTGGGCTTTTACCAGCTTGTTTATGCGATGTCAAAAATTATCCACAACATAAACAATGTTGCATTTTAAGATATTTGTGTGTGACATCCTCAATCTTAAGAAATGTAATTGGCATGAATTATCAAAAATGACTCATAAACCATGGTTCATAACTCATATGCAATAAAATCCTTTAAATAATACTTGAATAAAAATCGATGACAATATGGGCACTTTTATTCAAAACCAAATTTAAAATCATATGCAAATGGAAAATAAAATAAAATAAAATATTTTATGAAAATAAGACTCATTATATGATAGGGTCAATATGGCTAATTGTTAGCTTTCTATTTTAATATACTTGCATACTAAGCACACTTCCTACCTCTAGTAAGTAGGAGTGGGTGTTGTCTGATTAGGATCCTCTTGGTCATAAAACTCATATAGCATATGCATGTAAGCATGTATGTAGTGTGTGTGTGTTTATATATAATCATGCACACAATATTATTATTATCCTTTACTTTACTTTTATCCCAATGTTGTACTACAACATTTTTGTTCTTTGGCAACACTAAACCTTGTAATAATCAAAAACTATTGCCTACAACTAGAATAGGCAACATTTTTTTTATTGTTGCCTTTGTTTCTAATTTTAGGCAATAGTTACTTAAAACCATTGCCATAAATATAATAGACAATAGTTTTTTAAATGTTGCAAAATTGCAAAATTTTGTACTTACCAATTTTTTTATACAACAAGAAAAAAACACACATGCACACACTCACACACACAATCCCATCATTTTTCGCCTTCCCCCACACTCTGCTTTACTTCCCATCACACTAGTCATCCCTTGCTTTGCTCCTTCTGCTTCTACTCCTCCCTAGTCTAGCTCTGTAGTGGCTACTCCTTTTTCTCTGGTGCCATTCTAGTTGAGTTCCAGCTGAGCTTACCGGCAATGATCTAGCCCATGTTAAGCTGCCCACAACTTCCTCTCTTGCTAGTGAGTGTTCCTAAAACAAAATATTTATTTTATAAGAAGTTTACATTAACTTTTCAAGAAAATCTTACCTGAAACCCTCACTTTTCAAAGTTGAAGAAAGTTGAAATTTTCTTTGTTTTTGTAGGAAGTAAAGTTCATTTTGCTGTAATTCACCAAAAAAATGTTAGGGTAAGTATGATCATTTTGCTTTCAAAATTGGTTGCTACATCTTTTATTATGTGAACTGTGTTTTGATTATATTGGGCTTCCATGGCTTTCAATGAAATTAGAACCTATGAAAGCACAAATTCATTATGTTTGATTTGATGAAATTAGACTAGGTAGAGATAGATCTGCTTATAAGCACAAATTTGCTTATAGATGAGGCTAGGTTTTATACTAACTTTTAGATTGTGAATTGATTCAGGAGGCATTTACAACTTACAAATATCATCAAGAACTTCAAGACTAAATTAATGCATGAATCGATTCATGGTATAATATAAGAAGTCATGAATTGATTACCTAATCGATTCATAAAAGATTCTAACCTTTGGTGAAAACAATTGTCAAAAATAGCTTTTCAAGAATCAATGCATGAATCAATTTATTCTAATTGAATCAGTTCTTGATAAGCTATTTTTGACAATTGTTTTCATTGAAGGATACAAACTTTTGTGAATCGATTCTTGTGACAAATTTTTTTTAGAATTCAATATATTTGATGATTTCATGTGATTATTTTGTCTTGTTCCCTAATTTTCTTTTCTGGGTAAACTAAAATATATGGAGAAGGATTGGATGGAGTTACCAAGGCATAGCAAAGAGTATTGTTGATAGTGGATTTTAGTCTACCAGAATCCAACCAACTAAGGAAGTTTTTCTGGGACTCAAACTACAATCTGGTTACAAATACAGTAAATGGACATAGAAAGGCAAGAGGAAGAAGAAGAACAATAGGGAACATGGGGTTTTAATGTGGTTCAGCCAAATTTGGATAGTATCAGACCTTACGTCCACAATAGTGTTATTACTTTGTAGAGAATTTTACAGAGCTTCAGTATAGCTAATTCTTTTCTTGCTTTACAATGATCCCTTTTCCTATTTATAGAGGAGAGGAGGCTACAATAGTAATTTTACATGTTTTAAATCTATTACATCAAGCATTTATTGTACAAGATAGAATGAACTTCTATAAATCAACTTTTGTAGGTTACTTTCTATGGGTGGGACCCTTATCTGTTGGGTATGACGTAAGCTTGTCTCCCACTTAGCAAGCTTTTGGCTGGAGGCTGTACCTCGTGAACCAGAACCTTTGGCCTGGGGTTGCTACTAGCCTCTAGCGAGGTCGAGCTCACTTATAGCGAAGCGAGCTCACATAGAGTTAGCTGTTAGATATGCACACGATGGCTTAGCATCCTTATCTTTAATGAGCTAGTCCTTTGGACTTAGCTTCTATTCTGCTTTGCGAGGTCAAAAATCACCTATAACATAAGCACCTCAGCTCTTAGCTCACTTCGAGGGCTGGGAGTTGAATGATCTTGCTAGCAGAGGGCCTACTTTATGGATTATCATGTGGTGAAGGTCCTTTAGTCAACCTATCATTTCATTTGTTCCAAACCATTCCTTCCATTATACGTGTCTCATAGCCATGGACCTGTCCACCTTGTTTTCTTCTAAGGCAATTAATGAAAGTGGTTACGAGTTCTTCCAGACTCTTCGGTGAGACCAAAACTTCTCTTTTTTAAGACAGAGGAAGTCTTCTTTCCTTCTTTGTAGAGAAATTGAATGCGAACCTTAGACGAGCCCCCTACACCTCCAGTGTTCTATCTTTCTAGTGAGGTGTGCATGATCTACTGCATAAAAGCCTTTGAGAGTAATCCTTCTTCGAGGATGCAAAAAGATCTCACATAGATCTCGAATTATTTCCTCTTGGTGAAGGCGGGGGATTCAACATTTCCAGTTGCTCTAGTCTTCTTTCTTCAAATTTTCTATACTGGGTAGGGAGTTGGAACGGATTTCTAAACCAAGGAGGGTGGTAAGGGAAAGAGTTGAAATCAAAGTGTTCACCGGCCTTTCTGCAGATTGGGGCTCTTCCCCGAGGCATTAATCTTTCTTCTAGTACATAGGCTAGATTAACTTGTATTTTGATTTTCTTGATGTAAATATACCTCGTTGAGGCTTTCCAATGAATGAACTTTTTTGCCATTCTTCCATACTATTCTTCAAATTTTCCATATACAGATAGCAACATGAAATTCATTGAGCTACAATAAAGTGAAACATTCAAGTGACCAATCGGTAATGCTGCCTGAATGATTCTAGGTGTTAAAGTATCTTAAGTGATGACTCATATATAAGCAGATCACGTGAAAGCCACAAACATTTAGGTCACATAAGAGCTGTAAGCACTTGATCGCACGAGAGCTGCAATCATCCGATCATATGAGAGCTACAATTATTTAGTTGCATGAGAGTTGCAATTAATGAGTTATAGCAACTTAGTTGCCCTAGAAGTGAGTTTATTTTAAGTGTCTCCATACCTCAACTAGACTGAGGGTTGCAGTTGGATAATGAGTTTATTTTAGGCATCTCCACGCCTCAGTAAGCCAATAGCTCAACTGGATATTGAGTTTATTTTGAGCATCTCCACGCCTCAACTGGACTGAAGGTCGCAATTGGATAATGAGTCTATTTTAGGAGTCTCCACACCTCAGCAAGCCCGTACCTCAACTGGATATTGAGTTTATTTTGAGTGTCTCTATGGCTCAACTGGACCGAGGGTTGTAGTTGGATAATGAGTTTTTTTTAGCTTCTCCATGCCTTACCGAGCCTGCAGCTCAACTAGATATCGAGTTTATTTTAAGCGTCTCCACGCCTCAACTGGCAACTAGATTACCTTGTATTTTGATTTTCTAGATGTAAATATACCTCGTTGAGGCTTTCCAATGAATGAACTTTTTTGTCATTCTTGCATACTATTCTTCAAATTTTCCATATATAGATAGCAACATGAAATTCATCGAGCCACAATAAAGCAAAACATTCAAGTGACCTATCAGTCACGTTGCCTGAATGATTCTAGGTGTTAAAGTATCTTAAGTGATAACTGGTATATAAGTAGATCACGTGAAAGTCACAAATGTTTAGGTCACATAAGAGTTGTAAGCACTTGATTTCAAGAGAGCTACGATCATCTGGTCGCATGAGAGCTACGATTAGTTAGTCACATGAGAGTTGTGATTCATGAGTTATAGCAACTTAGTTGCCTAAGAAGTGAGTTTATTTTGAGCGTCTCCATGCCTCAGCTGGACCGAGGGTCACAGTTGGATAATAAGTTTATTTTGAGCATCTCCATGCCTCAGCAAGCTGGCAGCTTAACTGGATTTCGAGTTTATTTTAAGTGTCTCCACGTCTCAATTGGACTAAGGGTCATAGTTGGATAATGAGTTTATTTTGAGTATCTCCACGCCTTAGCGAGCCCATAGCTCAATTGGATATCAAGTTTATTTTGAGCATCTCCATGCCTCAGCAAGCCTACAGATCAACTGGATATGAGTTTATTTTGAGTGTCTTCACGCCTCAACTGGACCGAGGGTTGTAGTTGGATAATGAGTTTGTTTTGAGCGTCTCCATGCCTCAACTAGTAACTAGATTAACTTGTATTTTGATTTTCTTGATGTAAATATACCTCGTTGAGGCTTTCCAATGGATGAACTTTTTTGTCATTCTTGCATGCTATTCTTCAAATTTTCCATATACAGATAGCAACATAAAATTTATCGAGCCACAATAAAGTCTTATGTTCATAATAAGTGTCGTCCAGAAGGCTCTATTGCAAAGGCATATCTGGTTAAGGAGTGTTCATGATGGTGTACAAACTGGACTGAATAAAATGCTAAGAAATAATGATGAATGCAATTCAAGTCAATTTGAAAATTCTAATATTTTCCTAAACAAGGGTCATCCTGTAAGATGGAAAAAGAAAGGTAAGACATTTTCTCTAGATGACAAGTCATGGACCCGAGGCCAAGGATATATCCTAATGAATTGTGATGAAGTTCAAGAATAGATTAGGTGCTTTAGCTTGCTAATTGTTTCTCTCACTCACTTGTATACATATTTTTTTAATAGTTATGCTAAAATATGTCTTTCCTTTTAATGTAGTGAGCATGAGAGTGTGATTAATTAGCCTAAAGGATCAAAATGGAGGAAAGCCAAAAATCAAACCCATGATTTCATTTAATTGTTTGAAACCCATGCCATGAAAGATGATATACTAGATTGGCTTAAGTAATTGTCCAGAGGGCCAAATCTTGTTGCAAAAAGGTTTTCTGGTTATCTCATTAATGGATACAAATTTCATACAAGACAACGTGATGCGAGACACAAAATGCAAAATAGTAATGTGACATTATTTGCATTAACTCCAAGTTTTGCAAGTTCTAAGGATGAATAATCAATCATGAAAAATGTGGTTTATTATGGAAGAACAAATGATATTATTGAGTTAGATTATTATGGCCATTTTAGTGTTGTCCTATTCAAGTGTGATTGCTTTGAGGTTGGAGAGGACATCTATAGGCTTACTTGTGTTCATTTCAATAGAAGATGCTACAGGGACAATCTTTTTCTACTAGCACATTAGGCATACTAATGCTTTTATGTCCAAGATCCCTTTGATGAAAATAAGCATTATGTTATGAAGATAGTTCATAGAGACTTGTTCAACATGAATGACCAATTAGATTTGGATGCTCGAGAGTCATATGGGAATGAACCATCTAATCAATTGACAGGACTTGCTATACCCTACGATGATGATGAAGTTGAATTGATGAGGAAAGACATATCGGCAACTATTTTTGAAATGGCTCCACCTATACCTAGTGTAGAACTAGATGAGGTTGAATATAGAGAGGATCCTGGGTATGAGGATAGTATATGATTATTATAAGAAGTGAGTCAGTGGAATAGTCTACCATCTTTATACTACTAGTTAGAGTTTTAAATAGTTAGGTAATAAGCAATTGTATAAGAAAGATTTCATTAATAATTTTTTTATTAA